>JAQFZE010001005.1:0-20550 GCA_034695245.1 Dicyrtomina saundersi | reverse complement strand
GGAAACCTGTGAATTCTACACTGAAATTGCTTTACTTATAAATGTTATAAATTATTAAAATTGTTATTTCCCTAAAGTCTCATTACTGATTCAAGCTACAAGGGTTGCGGTTTACCAGCTTTCACTTAGGTTTAGCACTACCAACTACCATTGATGAAATCGCACTATACTTGAATCCGAAATCTGACTGTACAACCAGAACCCAAACCCAGTACTATTACTCGAACATGTAGCTATATAATTTTTGCTAACAAGCCCAAGCAAAAATGTGCTGGATTTGCCGTATTGTTTATCATCGGTTCCCAAAGACAAGCTTGCAAGCTTGAGTTGCAAGTTTGAATTTAAAGCGGAATACGTGCTTTTCTACACACACATATAATTTCATAACGCATTGCAAGAAGTGAAAATCGTATAGTATAATAATAATTATATATCTGTAAAATTTAAATATTTTTTGTTATTGTTTAAATTTGCTTTGTTTGTATTTTTATGGAGCGTATCAATGACCCATTAAATCAATGAACGTTTTATGTTGCCATATATGTATTATGTATAGTAAAGCATTATTCCCGACGTATTCGGATTATAGTGTTTAGATTTTCGAAATGTTTAATTCTGAAAACTAGTCAGCACATTACTTATTACATAAAATAAAAACATTAACCCCTGTTTTAGTGTTATCTTCCCTCAGTAATTATGTACGCTACGCAGCATGTAGAATGCAGAGCTATTTAAACCATTTCCTACCTACAATTAGGTATGTGTCTACACCAGCAGTGTATAGACGTAGATTGTAGTCTATTGTAGTACTAACAAGTAAGTAGAAAGTACTGAAAGTAGAGGCTACATGCTCATGATCACGTAATTCCAGTTCCTGGCGAATTCCTTGGCGGATGAATTTCTTCTGGCTCTTCTGAAACTTTCCTATAGAAGGTACCTAATGCGTAGTCTGTGTATGAACTTCCATTTAACAGTAGTCGGTTTTTGTGAGCCATGTAATACAGAATAAAAGGAACGTGGTGTGACGGCAACTCACTGGAAATAAAAATCCCATCGTAATCTTGAATCGTGATCTTTCGTTTGATTTTTGCGGAAAAGGAAGTCGCAGTTCTCAGTAGATGATAAGATAGAAAATAATTCCCTACCCGGGTTTAGCTGAGGAGGATTCACGCAGCATACAAAATATCCGAATTTCCTTATTTCGGAGAGGAACGTATTTATTCATCAATTAATACTAACGATAATACTCAATAACGGCGCATAAAAATTTTTTGAATTAAGAAATATTGAAAACAACTTCATCTATCAGCTTATCTTTTGATTGTTTCCAACTTCAAAAAGGACCTCACAACTTACGAAAATAAGGCTGCAGTCATGCATACCCTAAAAAGATACAATATTATCTCACTTGATGTAGTTCGTAATATAAATCTTTCCTTTAGTGCGAAAAGGCTTGAGTGTGTATCTAGACGTTGCTTTCATAAAACCGAAGAGGTATTCTGTTTGAATCCAGTAATTAGTAGCCTTAACAAGAGGTATAAATACGAAAGCAGTAATGCTAGTGGTAAACCAAATGAGGGTTACCCGTGTGCTTCTCACACTACTGAAGATTTAAAGCCAAGGGATCAGTTGAAGAAAGCTTATGATGATGCTTTGAATTTTTGCCAGTGTAAGTGATTTTTTAAAATGGGTTTCATTCTCTTATCTATTTTTAAAGTTAACAGCTAAATATGTATACTAACGTATCGCAAAGTATTTAGTATTTGTGTAGTACATCCAACATGAAGCTGCTATAATGTGTGTTTATTCTAGTTCTAAAGTATTGTATTCGGGTAATTTTGTAGCGAAAAAATTGCCGGAAGATGTGGATCCTCTAGCTGTATTTGCTTGTAATCGGCTTAACCTGAGTGATGTAGATGTCTTTGGATTTGACTACGATTATACTTTGGCATGCTATCGGTCTGATTTAGAACATTTAATTTACGATCTGGGGCGTCAAGTACTTCTGAGTACATTCAAGGTAGTTTGCAATTGTTAAAACTGGAGCGATAATTATTTCAACATGTTTTAACATTGTCTGTACACGATTTCATTTTTTCTTGGTTTTAGTACCCTCAAGAAATTGAAAAATTGGAATACAATCCGTGTTTTGCTGTTAGGGGTTTGCATTATGACATTCAGAAGGGTCTGTTGGTTAAAGTTGACAGTTTTATGCAGATACAGCTAGGATGTGTTTACAGAGGATTGACCCCTGTCGACGATTCAGAAGTTTTTGAATTATATGGAAGTAAAAAAATTCCTATGAATTACATTGAAGGTCCTAGCCGAGGCAGAAATGAGTAAGCACAAAAAGAATTATCTACGGGGAGTAATTCATTTTAATAATTTCACCTCCTATGTAAAAAAATGTGCACTGTTCAATGTAACTATCATTTAGTTTGTTTTGCTAGATCTCCCAACATGGTCCAGCTAGCAGATCTATTCTCACTTCCTGAAATGAGTTTGCTATGTAACATTACAGAATTTCTATTCCAAAATGGGATCGACTTTTGTCCCGAAAGTCTGTTTCGTGACGTTAAGGTATTTTTAATTCTTTAATCAAATAGCTAATATATGGTATTTTTACTTCTTTGAAGAAATCTGAAGCAAATAAATGTTTTATATTTCAGGAATCGATTCAAAGTATACATCCCACTATGCATCAGATTGTCGCAAAAAACCCTGAGAATTATTTAGACATTGACCCTTTACTTAGAGAATATCTGTCTGTACTAAAAGAAGATGGGAAGAAACTATTTCTGATAACTAATAGTCCCTATCATTTTGTGTAAGTAGGATACAGTTTGCATTCGTAATAACGTGTTGTAGTCCGTTGTAGCGCTAAAAGAGATTTCTCCCTTGCCAAGATGTGGCATCATAGGGAAGCACGTTGTTTTTTGGATGGGTGATCTTTATTTGCTTAGCCGATAACTCATGTTTCATAAATATTTCACTTTGCAGTGATAGGGGTATGAGTTACATTCTTGGTGACGACTGGACAACGTTTTTTGATGTCACTGTTGTCAGTGCTCGAAAACCTCACTTCTTTTCTAATGAGCGAACACCTTTCCGCAAATATGATCCAAAAATTGATGCTCGTCTTTGGGACCGGGTGACTTCATTTGAGCCGGGGCAAATTTATTATGGTGGGACGCTGAAGCAGTTCCAAGCCTTAACTGGTTGGAGGGGTGACAAAGTTTTATACTTTGGGGATCATCCATATAGTGATTTAGCTGATGTCACTCTAAATCATGGTTGGAGGACTGGAGCTATAATTAGAGAATTAGCTGTGAGTTAAGATTAATTTTTAAAATTATTTAGCTAGGTATTAATCGAACCATAATCAGGTGCAAAGTGTACATTTACTACTTAGTAGTTGTCAGTGTATTTAGAATATGGACAGCTTGTGTTGATATATGATTGAAAGGAAAAATAATATGTTGGATGATATTCTGAATTGAATTTTTTAGGAAGAAATCGAAACATTAAATACCCCTGATTTTAAATACGCAATGAATTGGTTGCAATTCATGACATCTCTGCTGGAGTCTTATCAAGATCTTGATGATTCTAGTTGTGCGGATGTGATTCGGGAGTGGCAGGTGGAAAGAAATGAAATAAGGTTTGGCATATTATGGCTATAAACTATTTTTTATTAGTTGACAATGGTTTGGCTCCTTTGTGTTAATGAGTAAAGTAGGGGTTATCCAGTTCCGGTTACGTGTTTAGCTTGCTACTGGGTAATTATCTATTTTATTTACCAGTCCTCGTCCTTAGTCTGTATTTAAAAGATCTTATTTCGAGAAAAAGCCTTATTCAAATCTGTGATTGCCATTTTCGTATGGCTTTATTTTTGGTATTAATAATTTGCCAGTATATTTTGAAGTCAATTCCGAAGACTACAAGCTGAGGCTAATGATGGATTTTCGTTAGCTACGAAAATAATCAAAGTTGAATGAAAGCGGATATGCACATCTCTCGGAAATTATGATTATTTAAAGAGATGAACGCTATTCCTATTAACTATTATATTTACTTGCAGCAGGTTAAACTTGAAACTGATTTTTTAATGTTGTATTTTTTAGGAAATCTACAAAGTTGATATTCAACAAACAGTTCGGAAGCATGTTTCGTACCCACATGAATCCAACATACTTTTCCAAGAGATTATTTCGTTTTGCCGATATTTACACTTCATCAGTGACAAATCTTCTCAAATACTCTGTGAAGCACACGTTTTACCCTCGACGGGGAGCTCTACCACACGAATACCGTTCATGGTTTAATTAATGGTGCACTTTCGATTAGTTTACTGAACACGGAAGGGATCACTGCTGCGAGAGTTAGTAAAATTCTCGAATTACTAGTTGAATTCAGGCTTATTAGTAATTCACCGTAAATTACTGTGCTGACGTGGATTAGTTCAAGCATCGTAGTTTCAAGGAAAAATCGGTGTACAAGTGTAAAACTTACAGGTAGGGCAGGTGGGAGTTGTGAATGGGACAATAGTACAGCTCTTGACATCACTTCAACTTTTATGGGTTCTATGGTATTCGTAAATTTAGTATTATACCTTATTTAGAGAGTAATTAGTTCAATCAGTACACCCATCTCGGGGTATATATACTTGAAGTAGCTCCACCTTTGGTTTGAGTATGGCTGACTAGTGGTTAAGGATGACAGTAATTCAGATAAGGGTCTGTATGTTCATAATTAAGAAATTTAAAAAGAAAACAAAGAAAAAGGCTATAGTAGGGAATAGGGAATTGTTAGGGTCTTTTTTATTAAATGCAAAGACTATGGATATGTAAAAATGACTATTTTTTTAAAGTCAATCAAATCGGCGTATACCTGCAGGTGAACACTCATGATATTACATGCATGGATCTTATTACATTATATTCCTTGTCATCTTAAATATCTTTATCCTTAATCGTCTTCAGCTGCTAGTTCTAGGAAAGCTATGTAGGGACATTTTCGCTTTCAATTTATTATTTAGTAGTTTACGTATCTCTTTGTTATTATCCTACTTACAATATTTTAAGTATACGTTTATGTGTTCAGGCATACAAGGCACTAGAATGAAATAGAATTTTAAGTCCAATGTATTAGTTATGTTATAAATGCCGAGTTCGAAAAAATGCCAGTATAATTATGGAGTCTGACTTATTTAGTAACCATATTAAAATGCCTTTAAAACAGGTATATTTCTAGACATTAAATACTTAACGTAATTTGGGTGCGGATGTAATCACCGAGCGGAAAATCAAATAGTAGGGTTAAAGATAGTGCAGATTTATAATTTTTAGATAAATATAATGTCGTCGCTTGTTTTTAATTATGTAGAGGGAAATGGTTAGTTAAGCTATATAAATTTTGTGATAAATGTAAATTTTGCCAGTCCGCAACTGTGACTCAAGACTAGACTTTAGCCTTTGATTCTGATTCTTCGAAATCATGTACTTTAACGAACCCTAACTTTAAGCTGGAGTTTCCTGATTATTGCAAAATGACTGATGTGAAATTTTTAGAAATATATTTTCATTATGATATGTCCTGCACGCGACGTGGTTGTGGTTGCGTGTGTGTACAACTTTTAATCTAAATAGACTTTAAACAGGATACAAAAATACAAACTGCACGACTTAAAAAGATCTTATTTCTAGTCCACGATTGTATGGGAGACATGGGACAGCACTGTGTAAGTCGTAAATATCCGTCATTGGAGATTATAATATTATTGGCAATAAAACATATGTAGATCACGCAGTATTTTGTCTGATGTAGATTTTATTTACGCCGCTATGATGATTTAACTACGACTTCCTGCACCAGGAAGCAATTGCATCACTTTTTTAACAAGATTCATTATTCATTAACTTTGTCTTGCTGTGGAACCTTCTTTAACAACACAGTCATTACTGGCTTTAAGTCTTGCATCCGGTTTCATTTCTTATCACACTTCAGTTACGCTAAAATTCAAGTGTCGAAGTTCATTTCACTGGCTTCATACATGTATTTAGCCTGCTACACACCGTATATCCTGTTATATACTACGCAGGTCTGTAATAATACGCGGGTCTGAGAGATCTCTGAATAGTACGCGGATCTATTTAATACACTATTAAATTGCAGTACGCGGGTTTGTAATTCTACGCGGGTCTGAGAGGCCCAAATTTGGAAAGTGCTAATACAAGATATACGGTAAGTAGTTTGCAGTTAGTCCTTTCGCTTGATGTACATATTACAATTCTCGTGCCTAACAGATATTAATTTATGTACAGTTTAATGAGATTTAGAAAAGAAGGTGCGATTAGTGGTTGCGTTTTATTCACTTAAGTGCAACTTGTGAAATTGTTCTTGATATAATTTATTATACTATCCATAATATACTCGACACTTCTGTAAACATCTAGTAGACATTTGTGATATACTTAACTTTGGTGCATTTGTTTCGCTCACAGCAACCTGAACCACAATAGAATTAAGTGTGGTACTTTTGTCAACAGGTGAGTATTGGGCATTGGGACCAGGATGTGAGTGGAGAGTAGGAGGGTGCTTTAACTCAGGGGTCGGGTGAAGGGAACTGATGAACTTAAAGTTAGAGTTAGCCTTAGTGTTGAAAGAACAGGCAGCGTGTCAACAAAATTGATGATGTAATATTTGTAACGTTCTTTGTGGTAATTGTAAACATTAGCGTTTATGTTGAGTAGAAATCACGCATTATTATCTATTATATTTAACTGATGCTAAAGTCATTTAGAAAAATAAACTACAATTACAATTTTACAATTTTAACTGCTCGCGATATAATATGTAAAGCGAATTGTTGCACTAGTTCTGCAAGCCCCACCATGACTAAAGTACCTGTATACATAATGCAGAACAGAGCCGAAGTAAGTAAAATGGATTTAATCTATAGTTCCAAATGCTTTCGTTCCTCAACTTTATTTTATTTTTTCTATAATAATAATTACAATTACATAGGTATTTATTATTGGAATAAAATAACGCTTTGCCAAAGTCAGGTAGGTAGGTACGTAATTCCAAACTTATATCCAAGCAGTACAGAGTTGTTTCAGTACTCATTATTGCAGTACATAATACATGTCTTGCGTTTGTAAAACTAGTGTTGTAGTATATAATTATGTGTTTGTATATAGTTATTATATATTAATTTGCAATGTGAGGCTTATATGTACTCATTCAATTCTCCATATTTAACCAAAATCTAAAGGATTAGAAAATAAATGTATCAAAAAATTACGGAGTAATGAGAATCATAGATGAAAATCTCACGGTTTCCAATCACTGATGTTTGTGATTGAAAATACTTTTCCGTAAATTATATCACAGACTTTCATAGAAACTACCATTTAAAATAGTAATATGTATTGTTAAAATTTGAAATGATAGTACACATTAAGAAAAGAATTTTTTGTATCTTTAACAAATCATTATCACTATACCGTTTTTATTTTTAAAGACACAGATTACGAGTCAATCGGACTGAAATTAGTACATAATTTAAATATTTCAATGTCCGCTTCTAGGTTTACTCGATTGCTCGTGGTCTAAATCTTAAATCACTTAGATTCTATAAACTATACGACCCCTTAGAAGTGCTTAAAACTCCGCTATAGAATCTAATCGTTAAATAATACTGCGGGGCGGGTCGTAGATGTATTTTCATGCTAATTTCCGAACTATTTATTTTATACATTAATTACATTAGCTATTACTTACTACCATATTATGCAATTTCAAGTTAATTCCAAATTTTTTCGAAATTGTTGCTGATTCGTTTTTCTTTATGTACTTACAGCGGAGTGCCAGAATGTGTTCGCAAACTCTAGGTCAATAAAAGTTGCATAAGTTTCTTCTATATCAGCAATATCCTGTAAGAACTAATGCAGATTATAGTGCAGTATTCTTTACCTGTATACACTTACACCTTACATTTGAAAAAGGAAGAGGAGAGCAAGAGCAAGATGAGTGATGAAAACCGGCCAAATATATAGCACGGTCTTACAATAATTATAATATTTTTGACAAGAATTAGCACAAGCAACTGATCACACATAATTGTACATGTATGTGCTGCAGTATTGCATTTTACCTCGTGGAGGTACATACACTCACATAATTGCACATGTGCAAGTATAGGACAGGTTATACAGATATTGCCTCTTTTTAATAGATAGTAAATAGACAGCTTGAACATAAAATTCAATAATTTACAAACTACACCTACTGGCATAGTTTACAGTTGGTAGGTGGTTTTGCATATTGCTAACTTCACTATAGGTTAATTAAAACTGTTAAGTAGTAGTTGTAGTTCGACAAGACTATTACTAAAAAAAATTATAAAGAAAAATACTACGAGTCTACAACTTAATCCTACGTATTAGTATTATAAATGTGAAAACGTTAATTCAGATGGGAAATTCGAAATCATTGAAGATACATTCGAATGAGTCGTCTAGAAGAGCTATAAACAAAGGCGCTGTGTGAAGATAGGAGTTGGAAGACTTTATTATAGCTAAAAGCCGTGGAAATTCGCAGCAGTTGTGTCACAATTTGTATGCGATTGAATGAATCATTACTTAATTTAAAAAATCGTAAGATAATCCCAATTCTATGTATGCCTAATAAAGAGTCACAGTTTAATTATCCATGTAATGCTCTTAAGTCTAAGCATTATATATAGCTAAATGTACATGCAAGCATGTACAAGAGTACAGTACATAATAGAAGAAATACGGCCAATAGAAAGCTTTTATACTAAGTATAAGTATAGCTATACTTTTTTACTGTACATAATTTACTGTTTCACTAGTCGATTTTCCATATTTTGATTTAGCATCTTCTATTCCCAAACATGTCTACATTATCTTTATAATTCATGACTCACTCACATTCTTTATAGGAGTAAGAATCATCTCATGATTTGAATCCCCTAAAGTAAATTTGCTAACGCAACTAATACACGTAATTACGTATTAATACGTAAATTGTGCAACCATTCATTTGAAGAGAGTTCACTTATCTTTCATGTGTCATGAGAAAGAGAAACGTGTCAATACTCAGTAATAAATCATACCGTGAAAAAAAATCGAACTCCGCAGATATCAAGTAACTATACATACACGAATTGTATAACTAAAAAAACTATCCGTCGCTTAGCATGAATGTGGTTGTCCGTGTGTAGTCTACAAAATTGTGTTAGTTACGTAATTATTATTACAACAGAGCTGTTATGGGTATGGGATAAATACTTCATGGGCTTTTACAACAGAGAATTTTTTGCGAAAAATCTTTAATTGCTCTCGTCTGAAAAATCACAAAACTCAATATATTATGTGTATAAACGTAAACATACGAGCCACACTTAACATTACTCAGTATTTTGGCTTAATCTAGCATTACATTTTAGTCACGGAATATAATAATTCGGGTTTAACGTTTAACAAGGTACGAGATACCAGGGAATATAAAATTAACTTTTTTTAAGTGGAATTAGAGTGGGAATTTGATTATATTTTGGACGTACGTAGAAATTAATAAGTACTAATAACAGAGCAGGCAATGTGCTAGTTGGTGTATTGAGTGGGTATGATGATGTTCTAATAAAATTAAATACCTAATAATTATATATTATTTCATTTCATTTGTGTAGTTTTATGAGTTGCACACTCGATTTCGACAATTAAATAAAGGATATCCCTTTTTTAAACTTGAACACAATGACACTTAAGTGACAAAGTATGTATTTGTTAGTTATGTGAGTTAGATATATATTTGTATACATAATAATTACATCTACTTTATTTCCCCCATCCTTGATTCCAAAAAATAATGTCTAAACTCCTACAGATACTCATACGTCGATACTACGTGGAAAGCGGCATTTTACATTAACTTCCATTACATCCAATTCCTTACTACGCCTTCTTAGTATGCGCATTGCAGATCATAAACACACCATAATTCAAAAATATTGAAGCATACAAATTCCGTTTTCGTTCCTAAAATCCTAAAAGTATCTTCCAGGAATAAATAGGGAAGAGAAAAACTGACTTCAAACAGACAATAAGTTACTAATTTAAAGCGATTCAATATAACTTATTCGCACTATACTCTAACTCAGGGTTCCTTACGTCGCCCAAGACTGTGATTTATATATAATTATTATATCTGCTCCTAGGAAAAATAATAATGTCGATTTTTATCCATCGAAACTACAATACAATACATACTATAAGAAGCGAAAGAGACCATTATACGAGAAACACATAACTCGAACTCTCACCGATGATTTTCAAAAAATAATCAGTATAAATTATAAATAAATTCTTCGTTGATTTCGTATTAGGAAATAGACATAATTATTGAAACGATAACGAAATAATAATTATAAACTTGATTTATGTAAGAAGGTGCTTATATTGTATTTAATTGTGTTACATAGAAATAATAACTGTAGGAATATACAATCTTAGAGTTGATTTTTTGATTAAATATTCACTCCGCCTAGGTCGTTATTGTATCTTGTAGTGACATAATCAGCGGCAATGGAAAGATCCCTTAAACAGTGCTGAAGACCATTTAAATGGTGACTGAAGGAGTCAGCCATATGTTGAGAATATTCTTCCTCGCCCTCTACACCGGAGTCTTCATTTAATTCAGAAAATTCTAAACGTGAAAATCAAATAAAAAATTGTAGTACTCCAGTCGTGCATTCCAATCTACAGTGCACATGACACTATATTTTCAATACTTCGTTAATTTATTTAAACAAAGCATAACTTACCAATATCACTGGCGGATGCAGAGGATGCAGTGGAGACGGTAGATGGTCTCCTAGCGTGGCCCTTGACTTCAGCAGGCTGAGATTGCGGTGGTTGTGAAGCATTTAGCTGACCATTGTGAGAATTATTGCAGTTGACACTCGGTGGCTTATTTCCCCACATGAGGTCATTTTTGACTGAATTGAGCATTGAGTAGAACTGGAATAGATCGACACCATTAAGATTTTGCATGAGCCGCTTTGAATCCACTCCATTTCCCGAACCCGAGAGACCAGAAACTGTGGTTTCTGTCTGCTGCGATTGCTGATCAAATTTCATGTCCATAAGTCGACAAGGGACAAGAATTGTCTCATTCATGTCGTCCACAGTTTGGACAAATCTTTCCATAGTCGAGAGCAGACTTCCGTGTGAACGAGTTGACTCCGACTGGTCCCATCTGGACATTTTACGGCGAGAGTTGCTGTTAGACCCATTTTTGCCTGAGCGAGTCGAGCTAGTGACAAAAAATAATTATTATAGAAAAAATTGAGCATTACAAATATATGCATCATATTTACTATGACCACGAAGAATTTAAAAAGTTTCCCTATTAAATGTAGTTTATTGTCAGTATTTTTCTTAAATTTAATTTGTGTATTTAATATGATGTAAATTCTCATCGAAACTGAAAATCCTCAAACCTTTCCTTTTATAAAATAGTTAGGATTTCTCACAGCTCAAAAATGATGTCATTATCAAGTTATTTACAAAATACAAAAAGATTGTTAATGTCTGTGAAGTATATTTTGCCACTGCTAAAAATTATGCTGATAAATTGACATTGAAAACATCATGTATGGAAGCCTCTACATGCATATGAGAGTTTTAGCCCAGCAGTGCGTCTAATTATGTTGTCCGTTTATTTTTTATTTAGCTTTATGCACTGTGTGTAATGGGAGTTTCTTCTCAAGTAAGCGAAGTAAGCAAATCACAGTAAAGCCTAGTCAATCAAATCTAAATCAACTGACATAAACCTCAAGTATTAATAACGATTGTGGTCACAAAAATAAGTAACTTCTAAGCCAAATGAAATGTCGGGAAAAAGAGGCCTCTGACTCTATAAACCTAATATATACCACTCAAAAATAAATATATATTTTTCATACTATTTCCCAAAGTTCCATAAATCCATAACTTATGCCGATGATAAGGCGTGTAACGGTCACGGCCGATGGATATGAATGTTTTTATTGCAATTCAAACAATAGATTATAAAAAATCACAAACACTTCACTAAACGCTTGAGTCCAAAATCGGCTTTACGCCTATGATAAGAACTAGAATGGAAAACACACGTCTGAATTACAATTTTACTATAGTTTCACTATCTGAGGCTGACACAACGTTTTCAGTACAAAAGGTAAAAATCAACTTCACAAAAATACTACTTTCTAAGATATTGTCGAATATTGGACCAGTTCCACATACTTTCCCCAAGAAACTTGGTCACCGTAAACTGTAGCCGACGGCAATTTTAATACGTCCATTAAAATATACAAAAGAGAGTAAGTATATAGGTGCAGTTTTGACGAGTCTCACACCACACTGTCCCTACACAATTACAGTCCTAGGTAAATTGCAACAACATTTACTTGCAATGATTCTGTTATTTGGAAATTTCCTACTCCGCAGAGATGAATATAAGCTCAACAAATAAATATCTGTACAGGGACCTATTGTAGTAGTGCTGCATTGGAATTTACACCCTACAGTAGCTACTATATATGTAGGTATAGATGTACCTCAGTTAATTATTAATGATGATACAATTATAATGTTTCTCCTATACTCATTACAATTTAGTCCTTCTATACATCTCCATACATCAGCACTCCATCAATTAATACTATGTACAACGATTTTCTGCACATATGATAGATGTATAGATATAGCAAGCCCGTACAAAATACAATGATATTTGCCCATTTGCCTGAAGAAATAGGTTACGAGACTTAGGTAAAGGTGAGGACCTACAGAGCATGAATGAATGAATGAAAAGAAGACACAACAACATGAAACTCTATTCTATCTGTGTCTTGTATATATGGTACAAAGTACAAGGTGTAACACTACTTATATATGGCGGACCATACAGTGGGCGAAAGCCAGTCAAGTTAATGCACCCCATGTGTACTGTGTATGTCATGTCATATGCACTGTCCACTACTACACACTACCATACCACTGCGACAGAGTCAATCAAACCTCTTCCAACGTCTAAAGGGTACAAATTACAAAAGTTTAGATATTTCTTATTATGTCCCCTTATACTTTATTCTACTCAATTCGAAAGCTTGCTCGAAGTATGTATGACTTTTTTTAGTAGGTACGCATAATTATGTACAAATGGACGTGTACAAGGTTGCGAATACAGAGTACGGTGGAGTACTGACGGAGGCAAGTATTTACGTACAGGTTCAACCACCTATGCTATGGAATCCAAGATTATATAGTACTGTCTCTGTTATATATCATAGTTTTAACTATATTCTAATAAGTAATCATCCATCCCATATTATTCCCATATATAAGCATCAACTACCTCTCTACCTCTAGCATTTTCTAGTTTAACAGATTTCAATAATTCTACATACATAACTATGCCTACTCCAACGTAATCATCTTTACAGACAAATTATGAGGAATATTGTATTGAAGTTTTTTTTTTGTAGCCATTAGCTGCATTCATTTCCAATTTCAAATGAATATCCCATAAGCATACGTAGCATCAAATGGCTTAAATTTGGCTTTATTCGCTATAGTCAGTTATTGTACTACTTGGAGGACATCTCCTAAATTCAAATTTCCTTTACACTGAATTTTTCCTGGCAGGCTACCAAAAATTATAAATGTACCCGGAGATGCAATGAAACCTCAAAAAAAAAATGGAGCACTAAATCGACAAAGACTGGGATGTGAATGAATTCTCTGAGAGAGTTCGGATACGGGCATTGTCATAGTTGTTGAAAACGCACCTACATAGATAAAGGCACGTTGGGAGCACATGATACTATGTACTCCACACCACACGTCCACATATCTGCAGAGAGGAAAAAAATCTGATGAAATACTGCTTATTTCGTCTAGTCTCCTCGTGATAAAGCACAGCTGAGCAGGCAATTACGGCCATCGTCATTTTTTAATATAATACATATGGATACATATATTTAGTTGCAAGATGATGCAACGTAAATATGATCCAATGGATGACTAGACATATACTAACTTAAAAAACCAACTTGATGCGCACTAATTTGTGGAAATTCCACATATATTTTTTTTACTTTTCTGAGTAAAAATATTGATTATATAAATAAAGTATCTAATTCTACAGAAGTGCTGGTTTTGAAGAATTTTGGCAAAACCAGTGGACACTATATAAAATCAAAAATTCCAAGAAGAAGAAGAATTGGATAAGAATCGGAGCATGCAACGCGCAGTGTCGTCCTCGTCATCATCACATTCGCGATGAGTGCTTAACTTAAGAAATGATGAAGTTGAAAATCTAGAAAGCTCAGCTTTGAGAGAGAATGACTCTGGGCTATTATTAAAATAAATTACACATTCCCGGAGGTTGAGCCTTTTTCCATTGATGTGAATCATACTAATTAACGCTTCTAATTTTAAATACTAAAAGAAAAGAGCTGGACATTTACTAGAGCTGAAAGCTCAATGCTACGTTTACAGGTCAAGGAGGCGCCCCAGTTTTTAATACATTTACCCCGGTCGCTCTTCCTTTTAAACTACATACCTAATATTCCAAACACAATCATAGCATTGAATCAATGCTTCCTTTTCCCTTCAATTAAATAATACTATTTAATTTCTCAAGAACAGCTTAATTTTCGAGTAAATATAAACTAAATTTTAAGGATAACAGTAACCTTCCTTGTCTCATTCTGTTATGCATCTTCAATCTTCGTAGAGTCACGTTCTCAAGAGTACAACTAACTGTCCACACCTTTCACACATGTCAACACCAACAACTCATAACAATAGGAAATACATTTTGAAGGAATGTGAAGCCCTTTTCGGCAGGGATGTCCAATGAATTCGGAACCTAGCCTTCAAGCTAAGGGTATCCGTACATTACAGTTTCAACAAATTCCAGGTCTCAATACTGTGCTGCACTGCTACCATAGGCCCCTTTTCTTAACGCACAATTTAAAAATTACATTTATGGTGTATATTGTAAGGAGAAATTGATCAAAAGTGCTTGTAATTCGGGATAATAATGCAGGGATAACAGCTTTTAAAATTAATCTAAAAATAATACCTAGCTCGAATAGTTAGTACCACTACACCGATATGGTGCGCACTATGCTATGCTATGCTCTACATTGTATAAAGCTCCAGTGCGCCAAAATATGTATGAAGTCAAAGCCATTGAACACTTGGGCTTGTGAGTTTCGAAAGTAAGAAAACAATGCCACTGAATTATTAATAATGTCTAGAATGTGACTGCATTCTCATAGGACAATATACTACACGACTTCTAAACTTCTAACCACTGCTTTAAAATGCACAAAAGGGTCTCTGTACGGGTCCTTGACACTTTTAAATGTAGACTTGATGGGAAGGGAAGGGAGAAACAACCAAACTTGCTAAGGATTCTTTATCCAGAATTATTCTATTATACCCTGACTACTACACAGCCTTGTAATTCCATGAATAGAGCATTAATGTTCTGCTGCCCTTTTTATTTTGCCTCTCTGAACAGGAAGAATAAAAATTATAATAGAGACAACAAAAAACATAATCTATTCCTCTTACGTTGAACGAAGATGATAATTTAAATAATGTTATAAGAAAGTAAAAGTGACTTGGAAAGTACTTGGGTACTGGGTCTATTACATGATATGATTTTCATATTAAGTATATAGGTATTGTAAATATAGTGAGAGATACTTCTTAGCTTCATGACGGAGACCCAAGACCGAAACGTGTTATTATACGTAACATAAAAAATTATCAGGGGTTACCACTCTTATTACAGACAGAAGACAGAGAGGATGAGATGGGTATACATAGTATCCCATCTGTCTGTGAATATGAAGAAGACGAGCATGCGCTAGTCCCGTGAATTCTGAATGTTTTAAGCCCGACTGCGGTGCATCCATGTCAATTAATCTACCCTGGGGTGTTCACTCCGTTTACACGTGATACTGAAAATTTTATTTCTTTTCTTATTAATTTTAAAAATTAGCTCACCTAACTCCATGCCCGACTCAGTACATACATAGACAACCTAATACTTACTACTCTAATTTTATTTATAAGGATAGGAAATATATATTATAACGTTTACTCGGAAGCTTGTACAAGTAGAAAAACAAACATTGTCAGATTAGCCAGATTGTAATAATTACATAATAATGCATGCGAATGAAGAATCGTCATCATAAGTATCTTTGTTTATAATCATCGCCAGTTTTCTTGCTATACATAATATAGAGTTGATAAAGCGGACGCGATAAGAATGCAAATATATGTATTATTTAGTTTATCAGCCATGATGAATCGATTTCTTTACTAGTCTACATTCTACTTATTCATGAGATTTCATGTGTAATATGTATTTTGTATTAATTCATGTAATGACATATTATATGTAACTACTCCTACTTTGTCCTTTTATAAATGTAATAGAAAACAATAGAAAAACAAAGTTTTATACACTTTTTGTTATAACAATCAAATGCAAAGGAAAACATGATCATGACATGACGATCAGCCTATACCCCCGACAAAATAGCTGGAGGTGCATGTTATTCAATTTATAAATGTGATGTACATACATGTCTTGCACAATTGATTTTTTTTCTGTACATCCCAGGTGCATTTGAGCAAGTCAATTTATGGGATTTTGTATTCCATTCATGACAACTAGACTAACCTGGTGCAAAATGTACCAAAAAAATCAAGGATTTTTCAACTAATAAAATTGTATGATGATGATGTCGTGCGGACTGTGGATTGTGGATCCATTGAAACAAAATTTTTGATGATGACTTTGACTTAAACTTCTGGCTTTAAACTGCTCCTGGCACGAATTTCTTTCCCGTCTATTATACATGACTGTACATACTGCTCACTATAATAGTATACACTCCTTATCAACATACATACCTATGCATATATTTGTAGGTAGGTAAAAAAAAATGCTCTGAATCCTTGACACAACTTTTCTGCTTCTAATCCTGTTAGTTAAATTTACTTTTCAATAGAAATTTTCCTGCATCACTTACAACATATTATACACATACTAAGTCCTCGACCCTCATAAAACTCTAAATACTAACAATAAACTACTTACTCAAGTATACTAACTTGATCAAAAACTAGTCAAAAAATAAATAAAATTTCAACAAATAAAACAAAAACGAAAGAAATTTGTTAAAATTAAATTTGACACATACCTGGAATTGGACTCATCTCCACTGATCCCACCGTCGCCCATGATATTGTCATTGTAACAAATTCCACTCAAGTTATCCATTTCGGCTTTGACTTGGTTATCAAATTTCAGTGAAAATTTGAACTTCAAAATTAAATTATTTTGTACTTTCAAATTAGATTGAAAATCACTCAGAACAGAATCAGTATTGCACACTACTGTAGGATCGATGTGAATTAAGTCATATGATGAGTTGTGACTTGAATTAGAATGGTTATACTTCTGTTGGACTAATAATGAATAATGACAGTTGGTTCTTTCTTGCTGATAGTCTTCAACGCTTTGACAGTTAATAATAATATATAAATCCTGTCAGTGCTCAAAATTGAAAATTAAAGTAGGGTAGGTGAAATAGGATTTCTTGGGCTGACTGTTGAAGCACACTTGTTTGTAAATAAATGAATATAATAAAATCCACAATAATAATGATTATATTTGGATAACCTAGAACACGTTTGACGTTTATTATATTAGTAATAATAATTTATTTATAATATCAGAATCTCGGAAATTAAATATATATTATATAAATTGAAATTGAAAATGAGGATGGGAGAAGAAATGATATTCTACACCACACAGAGAGAGAGTGTGGTTGGTTGCTGGAAGGATGGTGTAGAAATGCCGGATCGGTTGGGTTTATATAGCTATTTACCCGTCTGCGGCAAAGACTGAGAGAACATAATGTACACGGGGGGTTAGGGGAAATCTAGCAGCGAGCTCTAGCTTTCTCGTACTCAAATGATAGACCATATGTATGTATGGATTTAGGTACGGACGGAAAACGACTCGTCCCAGTACAGCAGCACTAGTAAAGTTTATAAGGGAATGGATAGATACATATGACTGACGACCACTACTCACATTACAGCACACACACATGCAGCACAGAAGGAACGGATGATTCGAATTCGATGACGACGATGCATAGTAGAGAAAAGGGAGAGAGCTTCGCCTGCACTTTTTACTCCCAGTTCCCAGTAGTTCTCTCCTTCCCAGTCCAAAACATTGAGGAACGTGATGTCAGACGGACAGACCCGAGCAAGTTTCCCTATGAACGCGTGACCACTTTAGCTCCCAATGAACTACCTCGACACAACTCGGCTGTTAAACCACCAGACGTACTTACCCACCATACTACTCAACTCACTTCTCCCAGACCTTCCAGAATCCACATAACCCTCTTTGCATCTATCCCTACCTTCCCAGCATTCTACACATAAATGATTTCTGACACTGTAACCCATCTTAGAATCCTACGCTCAAAAGGAAATGAATTTAAAAATAATTCAACATTTTTTAAAAATTTAACTTGACATCATTTATGTTAATCCCCCCATATTGCATTTTACATATTACATCATAGAACCAGACTCCTCACTCAATATTTATGTTCCCAAAGGCAAAAAAGAATAAAATAATAAAATAGAAGATTCCCAATTTTAAATACCATCTCTAATTTTTTGCACCCTTACAACCTACAGCTGGATTAATAATGACATTCATTCAATGGCTTAGTGCAAATCAAATTCAGTGGCAATGCCCATGCCTCATGCCATGGGCTCTCATCTTTCATGATCATGGCAAGGAAGCTGTGAGCAATAATAATAATAATAACGAGGCAGAAATGAAATACCTTACCCACTCAAATTATCCGAGTCAGAGTGTGATGGTGTGGTGGTGTGATCTTCTTGAGAATTTTAGTAGCACCACATTTTTTTTGTAATACTGTATGTATATTATGTAGTAGTACTTGACTCTATTTGATTGGGGTTATTAAATTATTATTATTACTATTATTATTATTGTTGTTGTAAGTATATAGATGGAAATATTTACGCAGTGAAAGAGGTTATTTGGTACGTATTATTGACAGTTGGGAGAAAAGACACACACAGGAGCGTGGGCAGCGAGTGCATTCTCTCAAATATCTCAATCAAAATGTGTGTACTCAAAGTTTACAATGCTATATACAGTCTTTCAGTATAGATAAAAAATTACGGGGAAATCCTTCACTATGCAATTTTAATAGGATCTAATCAAAGTATCAAAGCTGTACCTATTATAAGCATGTTAATTACTATATAGAATTGAGAAACTACTCTGGCTGGAGTCAGCTTTTTTCTTCGTGAACTATAATTATATAGTTTAATTATACGTCGGCTGTTGGTAGTGTGAGTATTTCTCTCATTATAAGATACTACAATGGAGTTTTAAATAAAATTTTAGTAGTTGAACAAAGTATAGTCGGTAAAAGTTAATCATATGATATATTATACTTACGTGCGATCAAGATATGTATTTTTAAAAAAAGTTTAAAGTTACCCAGCGAGCATGCTTCTCTCACGTTGTGGGTTTATGTAATTTACATACGTCTACTGGTGTTTAACAAGTTGGGTCTGACAGAAGAAGTATATCATTATCAATAAAGTACAAGTATGAACACCAAAGGAACAGATGACTGGGAACGGAACATTGTCAGTAGGACTGACAACAGTCAACAGTACGAGTACGGGATAGTGCTGTTTAGACATTTGTTAAATGAATGTAATTGAAGCTCTTCTCTCTCTCTCTCTCTCGCCGTTTCACACACATACACAATTCACATGCACTAGCATGACTTGAGTACGTGATAATATGGATTTTTATTTCAACTGCATTGATAACGATAACTAATGATGAACCGAATAATTTATATAGAATGAAATGAAATTTTATAAGCTGTTACAAACTGTTGTGTTTGTGTACTGAAAAAAAACAAAGCTTGTAATAATTATTAGATGTCAACAAATACAGATATAGAGTACAATATACTATGTATTCCTAAACTAATAGCAACTAAAAGTTTGCTTTGCAATGTACAAAATAAAATACAACGTCGAAAAGTATAATCAAATCAATACACCACCGCGCACCGGTGTGAAGGTAAAGTAAAAGATTATTTTACTGCCGGCTTATATAAGACCTATACTTACATTTGTTTATGGCTAAAGATGGTTAATTTCAGACAATCAAACCAAAACAAGGTGGGTCAACAAATTCTACTAAAAAGTTACATTTTCAACATCGTTTTATTCTCCATACTCCATAGCCACATTATAAAATTATTGTTTTCCATCTTTGATTTACAATTAAAATAATAGAAAAGCAGAATAATACACTTCTAATTTTAAAAATTGTGATATCATAAAAATAATGAGGCTA
>JAQFZE010001004.1:0-20550 GCA_034695245.1 Dicyrtomina saundersi | reverse complement strand
GGGGGGATGGGGTTCAATTTGTCAATCCTTTTACATAGGCGTACATACCAAAAAAGGGGGTTCAAAATTTCGGATTTTTGAAGACGTAATAGATGCATCGTCCATAAGCAGCACTAGATACAGAAAAACTGGAAAACTTACGAATGGATGCCAGAGATGCAATACTGATACAATTCCTGGGGCCCCGGCATTTATGTAATTTGTGAAAACATTGCATCTTTTTTGTTGCTTTACGTCTTCTGAGCAGTAGATGTGTCTTTATGCAATGACATTTTTTGTAAAAATAAACCCTCTGATGCCAGTGATCGTGGGACTCTCTCATCGTGGGTTGGTGCTGGTAGTTGGTGTAATGTTATGTGTTCGTTTGGTTCTCGCACTTTTACGCACGTTTGATATTTTAATTGGGTAATTTAGATTAAGCAAGCCCTTACGAAAATTATTGATTAATTCTTAATTAATCATCTGAGTTGTACATGTGTCACGCACAGAGTACGTAACAATCTTGACTGGGTCCATAAGCATTGCTCTGATAAATTATGATCCGTTTTAAATAATTTTGTGCTTATTTTTGGTCTTTTTAGGTTTTCTTCAACGCTGGTGCACACTAGAATTAACATAATACATAGTATATGTTGTTAACACTTATTTACTACCTAATCCTACTCAACCTCGACAGTATATAGGTCGTAACAATATTTTTGTTGTTCTAAAATACTTTCAATTATTTTAATCCGCACGTAGAATTGCAGTACAAAAGTTATTTTTCGTCTTAACTCCAGCGAGTAGCCTTAATCTTATTGTCGTAGAAGGTGTATTGGTGAATTCATCATCTATTAAATTTTTGATTAATAATATTTATAATAATATTAATCGCAGCTAAATACAAGAACTTACGTACACGATGAATAATGTTTTTAATTAAAAAAATTCTCATATAGGTTGCAAAAATACAATAATAGATTTCAAGCTTTTCTGCTTTCAAAAGACAGATAATTAAATAACAATGAAACGCATAGCTTATGTAACTGTATTTTAGATTCTAGAGAACTAGCAACACATATCTTTAATATAAAAACTTTAACTTCAACATTCAATGTTCCTTTTCAGTAACGGTCTTGTAAAAATGTGGAGCGAGCTCTTGGAGCCAGCCCGGCTTAACAACGGTCAAGTCCCGAATATGAACTTGATGGGTGTGAATGATCTCATTGAATATAATCCATTGTGGCTGTGGTAACGTGTAGAGAACGGAAGTGGGATGGATGAAGACAGGCTCATCCCCCCGAACAGTCCTGTAAGTTCCCGAGTAGTGAAGATACACTGCATTCGGAAACAGGCCAGCTGTAATGCACTTGAGGAGAACATCAGTCTCGTCCCCACACGAGACAAGGGGGACATTAAACCTCTTGAGCATCTTCACCATTTGAGCTCTCAGCTCCAAAGCTCTTTTGATCCTCTTGTAGTTGAGATAATGTTGACCGCAAAACTGTTTGGCCTTGGATCCACTCCGTGCAAAGGCAGTTGCCACATTTAGCAGTGTAACTAAATCCCCTTCAGCAACTTCAAATTTCCTTTTTTCAATCCTTGCTTTAGATGCTGCTTGACCGTAGGGTGTTTGAAACACTGACTCAACTTGGAGCATTGAAACTATAGTACAAATTTCTTCAGAGCAACCAAAATCCCCAGATACTAGAAGCATTTTTGAGAAATTTGGCGATAGCGGGAATTCCGCCATTTGTTCCCCGAGTGGAATCGTCAAATTACCAGACCTGTCCAAGGCACCCAAAGCATACAGGAGCTCCACAGCACAAACTAAATTCTTGGCTGGCGGTGGGGACGGGAAGTTGAAATTGACAATATTGTCAATGCCCATTACTTTAAGTTGAAGAACTGTGAGGGCTAGATCACTCCGCTGGATTTCGGGTGGTGAGGACTTTGGTAATTTCTCATACTCTTCTTCCGGGTACAACCTGTAGACTTTTCCTGTCTGTGTACGACCCGCCCGACCCGCTCTTTGAGTGGCAGATGCCTTCGATATAGGGACTACGACGAGGGAGTCGGTGAATGTCTCCGGGTTGAACCATCTCATTTTGACGAAGCCACAGTCCACGACGTAAATAATTCCATTGATTGTTATGGACGTCTCAGCAATGTTGGTTGCAAAGACAACTTTTCTTTGTCCTCTGGGAGTAGACTGAAATACTTTGAGTTGGTCACGTGGCGGGAGAGATCCATACATGGGCAATATTAAGAGTTCAAGTCTATCCTTCTGCTTTCGGAGGCGGGGTGCTTCTTGGGTGAGCATGGAGACTGCATTGTCCACTTCTTCCTGTCCAGTGAGAAAAACTAAAATATCCCCACGAGATTCACTTTCATGGATTTTGATGACTGTGTCCACGCTCGCTTTGACATAGTCTGGGACGGGTTGACTAGAGTAAAATATTTCGATGGGATAGGTTCGTCCAGTGACGCTCAAAATGACTGAAGTGTCTTTGTCTTCGGATTTTGATGAAATTTTTCCTGCCGTCTTTGCTTTGGCTTTAGATCTGCTATCCTTTTCCTTGAGGTTGAAGAACTTTTGAAGCTCTTCCGCATCGACAGTAGCTGAGGAGATGATGAGTTTTAAATCCTTTCGCTTTTTGAGGATTTTACGGAGGAGACCCATTAGAATGTCACTATTTAATGTTCGTTCGTGTATTTCATCCAGCATTAGTATGCAGTACTGCCGGAGGAGAGGGTCGCCCATCATTTCCCGGATTAAGAGACCCTCCGTCATGTATTTTATCACTGTTTGCTGAGGATCAAATTTCTCATCGAAACGAATGGAGTAGCCAACTTGTTGACCAAGAACTGTTCCCATTTCATCCGCGACGCGAGTAGCTAAGGATGTTGCAGCTACTCTTCTCGGTTGGGTCACGCCAATGATTTTCTTTTCCCCACCAATTATGGTGGTGCTCGACGTCCAGCCCGCTTCGACGAGATACTGCGGAATTTGTGTAGATTTCCCACAGCCCGTTTCACCCACCAGGACAAGAGTCTGATATTTTTCCAATAGATAAATTATGTGATTTCGATTTGCTGCTATGGGGAGCCGTTGACGCTGCTGAGTGAGTGACAGGGAGATAGAAGGATTGAATATAAAGGCGGTGCCATTGAGTGGATCCACGTCAACCTTGTCCTCCTCCCAACTTATATCATCTGATGGGGGTTTCAAAAATTTCAACTTTGGTCTCCCCTCGTCTGCGGTGGGTTGTTGTCGAATTGATCTGGGTTTGTACGGCTCATCGAGGTTGGCCATCTGCAAAGATTAAATTTATGTTGAAAATTAAGTGAAAAAAATGCACCAATTCAGTGGGTGTAAAATTAGTTAAATTAGAATAATTACTAAGTATGACCGAATATTTTAAGTCTACTTACAAGCTCGTATAACATACAGGGAAAGAGACAAAAGTTAGAAGAAACTCAATTAGAAATAATTACCATTCAATAAAAACGCTATACTGTTGTTGACTGCAATCTAAGATGTACCTATAGCACCTACCCTTGAACCTGGACAGTCCTGGACTATCGCATACTACATCATTTATATAATTTTTGCTAAAAGTATGATTTACTTTATTCTCATAATTAATAAATGACAGAAATTAGGTACTTACAGCGATAGCTTATTAAAATTAAATAAAGTCGCACTGGCCACTGGGAAGATGAAGAACCCAACAAAAAGTTTTGTATTCTTGCCTCTCCAAATAAACCACATAAGTTCAAAGTTTAGTAATCAGTATACAACTAGTGCAACATGATTTAAGACGCCACGTAGACTTTCAACTTCAACTTTATCACACCACTTACTACAGAACAAATAAAATGTTTAGATACTTCTGAGGATAAATAGCTAGGTAAGTGTTAAATCTTTATAGTTTAATTTTGACGAATTTTTAACAGCTTAACTAACTACTAAAAGAAATCTGAAAAAATTAATAACACCAAACAACTGACCGGTTTCCGTCTCGTCCACTATTTCCAGTTTTCTGGATTTTTCCTTTTGCTATTTTACGTTTTCCGCACAGAATTGTTTACACGAACGAAACCGCTGCAGGTTTCAAGGTTATCTAAATAGTCGATGATATCTTCTTTTTCAGATAACCTTGCATTTTGCTAATTTTATATTAATTAATTACCTTATTATCGTCAGAGTAGAGTGAAGAATCAAAAATAAAATTGGCTCATATCCATTTTCAGCTAGAACAAGACGGAGCTACGTCCAAAAACTTTAAATGAGATATATTATGCTATGGTTAAAGCTTAAAATGGTAACGAGTTCTTTTAAATGGCAAAACGCTCTATTTAAGTGCATGTTTTTTTGCAAAATTTTTATATTTAGGTACCTACCTACCTACATGTTTTTGACAAGTGCAAAATGTTTTTTTTTACACGGATTTAGAATCAAGAAATTTTAATCATTTTTGAGCAGTGCATTTTGATCTTATCGTTAGTTAAAAACTGATATAGGTTATTTTGATTCTTCCCTAAAACGTGACGTATTTTTAAATGCCAAGTGTAAGTAAATAGCCTGTGGAATATATTATTTCAATAAATACAAAATAAACAATGCATCACATTACCCATTATGGAGAAGTACTTACTTTAAGTACCTACCTTATGTATATTATACACGCATGCCAGAAATAATTGGAAAGTTTTTGCTTGAATATTTTTTTGCATATTTATTGTTTCTTTTTCTCTCAATTTGTATTTAAGTAATTCACTGGATTTTTTTTTAAATTCATTCCTATAAGGTATTTAGCTTTTTTTTAAAGGTATGCATGTAAGTATTGTATAACATAAGTATAATGTATATAGATACATATTATTATGACATCTATAAATTCTAGTCTATAGAATTTTTATTCCTGTATAATGAGTTTCAATATAAGTATAATATATGATTTATTATACGTAATTATAGAATAGATTGGTATAGTATATTATTCGTAGATATATTCAACATACGTTTTTTTTACTTACTTAATAAATTATTCTTTAGATTTTTATATTATATACATAGTATCAAGATCAATCAAGACCATATTATAACGCCAACAACAACAGATACGCGCTACTTAATATAGTATATAACAACAATAAATAATGTGTGTGTGTGTCATTGTTATCTTTTTTACTGAGATTATATAATTCATTCATAGTTTTTATTAAATACATTTTGTATATAGCTTAAAATTAACTATAATATTATATTTATAGGCTTAAGTTGCTTTTGATTACAAGTATTACTTACATTTATTATATATTTTAAGTAAATGAATAAAATGTAATAATAATTACAGAATATAACCTACTTAAATTTATTTCTAAAATCAGGATGTAAATGTGATCATATAGATATATAGGTACTTTTACATAATGATATATATAAGTGTACACTACTAATTTAATGCTTCTTAATCTTATAGCTATATACTTCAAATGTGTACAATTTTCACATCTCCAATTCTGCGCAGTTTTATTTTGATTTAATTTTTTGTTTGTATGTTTTGCATTTTAAATAGTAAGTAGTTCATGTATTCTTTATTGTTCATTTCATTGTTGTATTGTGGTGACTAAATTTGAATTGTATATATTTAAGTGAAGCCACATTCAAATTAACAAAACTTAAAGACATGTAATTTATGTAAATAGGGAGACGGGAGCCTTACAGTCACAGACGAAGAATTTTATTATAACATAATAAATTTAATAAATTGTATGTAGTTTACATTCTAACACAGCTATATTTTAATCTATATACTTGTAATAAAAACACAAACAACATTTTTCTGACTTAATTCACAGGTTCTGACAATGAACAAGAAAATGAAAATATAGACAGGACAGATGTGACAAGTAGTAAAAATAATCAAAAAACATAATGGATCCGCTAACTTAGGTAGTTTTAAATATTTTAGATCAGTACTCAGTACCAATATACTCAGCTGTATAATAAACACATAAATAACTTATCTCTGTACTTAACTAATTAATAAGTAATTGAACATGTACGTAACAACAATATAAGTAATTATTAAAAATTATTTAACCATATATCATGTAATAAATAAACAGGATGGAACTGATGGAAGTGGGGTTGTAATTTGTAAGTACGTGTGGGGCTTCATTTCTAATTATTATCAAATTCATCAAATTATCCCATACTATATAGGTATGTATCTTGTCAATTATCCAAATGAATTTCGAAAGGAATTTGAAATTTTTAAAATGTCAGCATACTAAAGCACTGATAATTTTAACTAATTTGTATTAAATATTGGAACTCAAGTGAGAATGAGAATAATTGTACTCACTAAATAATGAATTAATTTAGTATACGGCATCTACCTACGTTATTATTTTCTAATTTTTCAACTAATTGTATAAGTGTAAGTTGCTAATATTTGTCTAAGCACTCCGCCATGTGTTTATGTGTTTTTAAAATGTTATATACTTTATATACCTTCCTTGACCTCCGTCCAACCTCCATTAAATTTTCGGCTTAGATAATTTATGCTTCCACGAATTTAGTTATTGTGTTGTGGTTTTCAGTGCAATCTTATTAATTATGTAATATTCCTGAATATTTTACATTTTACTACTTGGTTTCAATTTATGTCCGAATTACGCGAAAATGATAAAGAACTCCAAATTTGCATAACTGTAATATAATATTCATTTGGAAATCTTACGTACTTAATGTTGCAGATTGCAGATATTAATGTATATGTAGGTATGTGTTATAATATGTAAGTAGTATTACTTAATGTAGAAGTAACCTTTCTGTACCCCCTATGTATGTATATAAACCAAGGCAACTTTTTTTTTGAATTATGCGAAATTGCTTGTTAATATAAGTAAGAAGTTGCAGAAATGCAAATTGCGGATGAAATAACAATGCTATACATATATATATAGTTTTCTATTATTATTATTACTATTATTAGTATTTCTATTATTCAATTTTAAACTTAATAATATATTATAGGTTGCTTACTTATGCCATTAGTCGAAATCGTAATTTTGTGTTTTTAGGATTTTGATTTTTTTTTAAATCATGCGTCATAATATTTTAACAATATCAATATTTCTTTTGCTCTTATACTCATATTTGAAAAATTGGAATTTTTGTGGATATTAACTGTATGTACCTACATGTATAACCTTTGACCCAGTTTATTACTATGATTATAACTGTGATTTATATTTAATCATATTGTTGCGCTTCTTAACTAATACGGTATAATTTTCTAGCTCTGAAGCTGTAATATATATATAGTTTTCCCGTAATATTATGATTAATTCAGCATTAGTTGGTTATCAAAGTATTTTAGTAATGACGTTGAACAGCACAGACAATTCTATTTTTGATTTTGTTTTCAGATTATTTCTATATAGCAGACTTAACTTTACAAATTAACCTATGTACCTACTTAAATAATGACGGTTCATACTGCTAGCAAAAATTCTTGTGAACATTATAATCGCTAATAGATTTTTTTTTTATTAATTCACATTCAAGAATGATGAGGGTTTCAACTAAATTATTATTTTAATAAATTATGTGAATAGGTAGTAATGAATGATTTTAAAGATACGGGAGAATAATGCAGAATATGTTACAAGTTTGTGGAGTATAGTACTTAAACTGTAATATGTACTTATGCATTAAGTATGTATTGTGTATGGTTATATGGCTAAAACTGTGGGTACAATTATATAGTAAGTTAAGTAGTACTTTATACATAAAAGCTATATAGGTATTTTTAGTTAGATTTAGTAGTTAACAATTTGGAATTGAAATTTGAAATTAGATTTTGGATTTCTTTTCTTTTTGTAAATTTTTTATAAAGCACTTGAGGCTTTGATTTCGAGTACGGAGTACAAACGAATTTTTAAATAGTACGTTTAATGTAATTACTTACCTACTTATGTACGTATTTACTAGATAACAATTAATTTAACACTATAGACTAAATCTTTCTCGTTTTTATTTTAATCATACAGTACATCAACATTGCTTTATAGGCTTTTATAACTTTATATACCATTCACAGCTACTTTGATGGAATAATTGTATGCATTTTATATAAGTATTATTAAGAACTTACATATTATTATGAGGAAAATAATTATGCAAATTTTTAAAATCATTATTTGATCCTTATTGCCAAACAAGTTGTAAGTACGTTGTAAGAGGTAATTAAGCACTTAAATAACTCATAACAGGACAATTATTAGTAGAATAACGTGTAGGCCCTTACCTACACAGGCAATCATTTCAATACCTAAATTACTTAGACGTATTTTAACAGGTATTATGTTAGTAACTATAAATAAAGGTATATGAGCATAATATTTAAAAACTAAATGTAAACAGACATTCATTTATTTATTTATATTGTATTCGAAATCTTGTTCCGAGACCCATTGTGTTGTTATCTTATTTTGTCATAGAACTAATTTAATGAACCGTAACCTATTTACTTATAAATCATCGTTACAATTATCATATGTGTAGACAATTAGTTAAGGACATTATATAGTAAATAGTTTAACCATTTTTTATTATGCTTTACACTTAACGTAATTTACTTGATAATGTGTTACGGTTATGGTCTATGAAACATCACAGTCATTATTATTTAGACTAATTATATTCACTAAAAATCTACCTAAGTAATTAACAATATTGTTAATATTGTAATGTAATTCCACATAATGTGTTTTTGAATGCTACTAACTTAAATACACGCTCATTTAATTTACGACGCACGCTCATTCTTGTCTACACCGGTTTTCTGCATAAAAGCTTGAATTCAAAATATGCTCCTAAACGTAATTGTTTTTGTAAAAGAACTCGAAATTTCAACTTCTGTGACTATGTAAATAATATGTATACGTAATAATAATAAATTCGTATTTAAATAACAATTTGAGACTGATAAATCAAATCATAGTAACGTTACATAGGTACTTTACTTATTTATATAACGACTGTACAGGTTATACAGCCCTCAGATTCCCAGATTCGATGATTGTAAATTGTAGCATTAAGACATACTATTCAATACTATTCATGCAAAAATCTAATAACTAAACTCAGGTTTTAACTTTGAATGTGATAAATTAGACTTTTAAAATTATTTGGAAGCTACATACTTAGTCCATTATTGGTGACATAGTAGGAAACGGAAACCCAAAAACCACACGTATCAAACAAACTGTAGAAAAGTTCGAATAATATTTTACAGATAAGTAAATGAGGTAATTATTATTGTTTTATAATATGCGCAATCAATATTTTTTCAAAAAATGGACTGCTCCTATAAACTATAAGTACACGATGATACGATACAGTTTAGTTCTAAACGTCTACTTACACGTCATAAGTAGGTGCTAAATACTAAAAGTAACCTACATACAATTTTTCTGCTAGTTGCGATTATGATTTTAACTGTACAATTATATACTACACTAAAAGTATGGCTTACTATAGAATACATGTTAAAGTATACTAAGGAGCCTATAAGATATGATTCTCCTAGTATTAGCGTTGAATATTTTTAACTGCAATTTCACAATCCAAAAAAAATGTGTAATGGAGTGTGGAGCATTGTTTAAATTTCGATTTCTTACTATATCGAGGTGAGAATTCTTGAAATTTTAAAATTTGCTAGAACTACATACGGTATTGCTCCGAATTAGCATAATAGATAAGTATTCTAAACAAAATTAAACCACGATAACATAAAACATAATCATACCAATAATACCGGTTAAATCGGCATAAATATTCTATAGACTAAAGATTATGCCTAGTGGGTACCTAGTTAAACTACACTGTAGCTTACCTTAAATAGAGTAAGAACCCTTAGTACAAGTCACCGTCATGTCGTTCATCCTTGAATCAAACTTAATTCTTATATTAATTGCTAAACTTGCTTGAAGCTTACACTATAATAATAGTAATAAATGTAATTCACATATCCATAATCCGTATAATCCAGGTTTAAGTACATAATCTATAATGTAATTTTGTTTTGATTTCATTTAATCATAAGGCTACTTTTAGTTAAGCTAAATTGCTCCTGACGTTACACATATCGTTACCTTGTGGCGTGGCGATTAATTTTTAGTTTGTGTATACAATCAGTTATTAATAATTATTAGTATAATTAATTTAGCTTACATAGGTTACGTAATTCATAGCTTGTGTTTATAAATCAAGTATACCTATAAATTAAATAAGTATATTTTTAATTTGCCGTTCAATGCTTAATCGTATTGTAAGTTTAAGGAATATGTAATTTTAGAAATAGCAATACTTATTATTAATACCGTTACATTATTATATTAGATAGTAGGTAGTTAATTACATGGTAATTACGTGAAAGTAAGGCATCGTTCTCTGCATTATTTCAAGTGTAGAAATGTGTGAGTAGTTAGGACTTACGTGTTACGTTTACTGCTTACATTACAACGAACCAGAAAGACTGCTACCTCTAAAATGTTATTCAACTATTATTACAGATATCCGTTCATTCATTTTTACACAGAACATAAGAACATGTAATTGCATTTAAATAGTTATAAGGTAAACAAAAATGCTTTAAATACTTGTATCACCGGAAAAAGCAATAATAAAATTTTTGTTTTCAAATTTGAACCTTACTATACACTATGTTAAGATGTGTAAATTAAAAAATGCTAATATTATGTAACAGACAGTATTGAACGGGAAGATTACTGACAAAAGAAAATATTATAATAACCTTACAGGTAACACACAGATATAATATTGTGTAAATTCTTATTTTAATAGCAATTCTAAATAAGTTAAGTAAACGCAAAACAGCGAAGTGTCAGAGCCAGAACATCACACATTTTCATGACCTACTACAAACTATATGTATAAAGTAGACGCTGCAATTTAGTATTAATTTAGCTATCATAATAATTATACATTACGTAGAATTGTAATATTGAGATTATGCGCTGGTCTGGACTGGCGATATATGTCGGACATGAGATGTAGTTGAATGTAGTAAAAGTATGTAGATATAGGTACGTAGTTATTTCTCATGTAATTATTTCTGTATTCGTGTATTCATTATATAGGTATTTCATACTCATATTCTCCTTCATTCTTGTATAAGTAGCTTGTTAGTGGTTAGGTAGGCTGTGTTGTAGGTATTTATTTGATTGAGCTGAGCTGACCTGCAGTAAATTCTTTTGTTCATATTCATGTCAACTTCGCACAGTTTTTTCCAGGGTTGACACTAGTTTTTTTTTTCAACGTTAACTTTAACATTCTGACCCCGTTCCTGTCTTCCGCAAAGCTATGTTGGCTTTCTGATTTCATGTTGTGTTCAATAATCAAACTGAAATGTTCGAATTCCATTGTTTGTTTTCCTAGTATTTTGTCTTGCGTTGAAAATGAAAACACGCCATGCAGTAGCGACAGATTATATTTGTAAGGTTTAAAGTTTAAACATAGTTTAAATAGGTAGTAGGTAAATAATATTTTAATGCATACATTGAATGAATCGAAATAAGTGTACGGAAGATGGGATCTCTCGAAGATTTTTTCTTCTTGGACTGAAAGATAGCGGTTTTGTGTTGAATGTTGTATTAAGTAGCAAACTGATATATTGATGATGCGAATAGAAAAACATATGATGATTTGCTGAGCAAGAGAAACTGCTAGACATCTGAAAATTGATTATTGCTTTTGGACATTCGATTCTCTTTCTGTTCACTAGTTTCCTCTGTTGTTCCGAATTGAACACGCAACTCGGCATCTTCCTGATCCTAAAAAATTTTTTTTACTGATTTACAAAATTTGTAATATCAGTAGTACATGTACCGCAGTATAAGTATTGAGGAAAACATAAGCTTTCAACGTTTTAATGTACAATTTCAAGGTTAGTAATTATTCAATGGGTGGCATGTAGAGTATAGACCTTTCAGTATTTAAATAAATTGCTCAAGTACCTGAGCTTGTTCCAACTCTTCAAGGCTCTCAAGACGGGCAATAGGTGCTTGCTGAGAAGGAATTTCCCACGAGTCCGGTTCACTTCCCTTTGAGTCTTCTCTACTTGTTGTATCAGCCCAGCCAGGCTGCTATAAAAACAATTTTAGTTATACGAATTTGAAGCTTGTAATTATACTAGATTGTTTTTGAGAGTTTTACCAATCTTTAAAAATTGTGCGAGGCTTATACTGCTTGTTTAATGAGTACATATTATATAAAGTACACGTACATAACAAAAACAATAATCATGGAACCATTTTAAATTCTTAAATTCTTACCCGATTTAAGTCGGTGGGTTGAGAAGCGGATCTACATGGAAGATTAAGACTACCAAAGGATGGGGAGTGGACCCCTTGGTCAGTCCGCTCTCCGTCAGCAGGACTTGATTCACCTGGACCCGCTTCCGGATTCGTAAGAGTTGTACTGGTGGTTGGGTTCAGCAGTGAAGCATACGCTCCATTCATTGGAATGACAACGGCTTGAAGGGACGACGTGGCGGGATGCTCAGTATGAACACTTTGAGCTCGCTGCATGAACGGTCTCTGACTGAACTGATTTGGAAACTCTGAAAGGGGTTGACCTTGGTCCTGACCAAGGTTAGGGCCCATATCAAGGTCACGGGTCACAGAGCCGGTTATGGAAGATTTGGATCCTACTACGGAATGATTAAGAGGGCGTTGCTGTTGGTGTGTGTGAGGTTGATTAACGGAAGGAGATCCCTGTGAAACTTGCTGTACTTGCATATGTTCAAGTATCCGAAGTATCGAGGTCATGTCTGTCGCTACTTTCTTCTCCAACGTTGTCATTTGTCTACAAAAAAACATGAGATGTAATTGATGCAAACTTTGTACAAGGAACTACAAATAATCTAAGCCAAATCAAAACTCAAAGGTTAAAAACTAATAGAATCCATAACAGTAAATTACAAAAGAGTAATATAGATTAATAACAGAATTTGACCCACACCCAATCATTAAAATACACAATTTAAAAACACACTGTGATCGTATTTTTTTCTACTAAACATAAGAAACCTTCCTACCTACTTCCCTATACTTACAACTGGCACGACGTGCTTTTTCAGTTTTCAAACGAGATATAAGAATTCTGTATGCTTGACTTACATGTTAGTTGTGTAACAAGTACGAGCCGATTGCATATCCCCGCTTTCAGTTTTAAAAAAAACTTAACAATATGTTGAAACCACGAAATTATAAAATAAATTTTTTTAATGGCATTTCACTGGGGTATCAACATCTCGTTTGTAAACTGAGAAACCACCTCATGCCAGTTACTCGTTAGTTAGCTACGTAACATACACACAGACAGAGCATTAACACTGCTATTCTAACTAAATTTCAAAAAACTGAAAATTGCGTTTTCTCCGCATTTCATTGCTCAATAATAATAATTTAAAAATCAAAAATTGTCCACTGCCTCCATATTTAAACAGACCAATTTAGGTAGGCAATCTTGCACAATATTTTGCAAAAGTTACTCAAAACACTTACGCTTGCCTTCCGAACATCAAGATACGCACGAAAAATCCAAAATAATGGGGTAGAAAAAAGGCTGAGATTTTGTTATGCTTTATACCAGTAATTTAGAATAATTAAAATGTCATGTCTCATAAAACAAAATAATCTGGAGTACATATTTATATTTACAATCTTATATTTGAGGTTTACACCAATTTAAAAGTATTACAGGTTATCACTTTCCAAAAAACAATTTAAGTGCTCCGCAATCACAAAAGACATAAAAAGGGGTATCGTGCAACCAGAAAAAAAACTTGGTATTTTATAATCAGGCGTAATTAGGAGTACCTAAACCTAAATGATGGGCATTTATATAAAAATCTAATGCAGTAAATATTCGAAGACAAATAAAAACAAGGCGGTTTAGAAAAAAACTTAACTACTACATAAAATAAAAATACAGGAATCAAATCTTAAGTAGCAAAAGAAGCAGAATGTTTTAGGGTCTATACCTATCACACATTATAATTGACCGAAATATTAATCTTAAAGCTCAATCTACATTCCACAATCTGTCTACACGATACTGATTAGAGAAGAGGGAGCCAGACATATTTCGCCTTTGTTTTGAAAATATTAAGCCAACAAGCGCTGAACTCCTCTGACTTACCTACTGAGGTCATCGATTCGTTTGTTAAGCGGAGTTGATCTACTCGCACTATGTGGACCATGTTGAGAGCCGTCGGAACCATTAGGGCTCCAATGTGACTGTGAGGAATGCTGTAATTGCCTTGCAGCAGCACTAATCCTTGCTGATCTCCTCTCTTCCCGAGCTTGAGCTCCACTTCTACGTTGTTGCTCCAGCATTTGTTTCTCTGGACGCTCTGTAGTAGGAATATTTAAGTCTATAGCTGCTATGTCCTGGGATTGTGCCCCGGGGGCGAGTTCAACTGTTCCACTTAAACGGTGGCAGGAGCTTAAACTTTCACGCGGTGTTCCTTCCCCATGGCCCCCATTTTCATCTGTGCTGCTTATTTACAGAGGAAAACATAAAATCAAAATCAAATCCAAAATCTACAACGTCAACCGCCACATCGTTTTGCGGGAATCAATCAAACACTGCAGAAGACAGAAGATCAAACAAATGCGTCACTCAAAAATTACCTATCGTCAGAAGTATCAACAAGCCCTGGCTTCGTGTGTGGCCTTAAACGAGCACGTGGTGGCTTATAGGCTTTTGATCGACAGTCTGATTCTCGATCCACAGAGCTTGACCGGGAAACTGTACCAACGTACTGACCACCAAAACCAAACATTGGTTTTTGTCGAGCCACTCTTGGATCAACACCGGATAATTCATCCTAGAGAATAAAAATGCATGACATAAATAAAGTAAATTAAATACTATTAGTAGTAAAGGTAATTATTTTCCTTGTTTAGTTCAAAATAAATCACTTTTACAAGTCTATACAATTAAATGTAATAGACATTGTGAGGATCTTACATCACGAAGGTTAAAAGTGATTTCCAAATTAGAAGAGAAAGAGTCTGCAAATTCTGGGTACATGTCAAGGACATCAAGGAGATCATCTCGAAGAATTTTGTGAAGATCACAGTAAGTTAAGGCACGAACGTTGCACGAAGACTTCCCTATCGTAGGATGGACACACGGGTTTTCGCCAAAGATATCATCTTTGCCTATTTATCAACAACATCAATTTAAAAATAAAAAACTTTATAGTTGTAGTATCCCAAATGAAAGTGGGGTGAACAAGCCACTTAGTACTGCGGATACATGGGAATTCTAATATGAACGTATGACTTACTGAGAATCGCCATAACAATGTCATCTTTTAAGATCTCAATGGACCCTCTGGAGATGAAAAAAAGCGCCGTGAGAACATCACCTCTGTGGACAAGAGTGTCCCCAGGGGGTGCGTGCGTTGTTTTAAATTTCATCGATAAAGCTCTGCACACGAAAAAAATAAACGTTATTACAGACACGGCAATAAAAAGATTTACAAGGAGTAAGGATGACGCAAAATTAGTATATATACATTATCTATATTCTACATCACTTAATTATATCGAACATTTGGAAATATGAATTCAACAATAATAATTTTCTTATAGACGGAAAACATCATTTAGCTTCGCACTTCGCTACGTGATGTGATTAAATTATATAAAAATCAATGCCATACCGAAGACATCCTTGTGAAGCACTGGAAAAAGCTGGGCAATTGTTGAGCAAATTTCGATTCAGATGAAGGCAAATATCAGCTTGGAGGCATTCAGGAAAACCTTTAAGAACGCTGTTCATATCTATCCCGTTTGTATAAGTCCACGCGTGCTACACAAGACGAACAAATAAATAAAAATTCAACAACTAAATATGAGTGAACGTCAAAATTTACTTATATTTTTCCTACGACTGAAGAATTAATATCACGACAAGGTTAACGTCTACTTATATATTACGCCCATGATTATCATTAGAATTAGAAATTTGTTTACTGTACTCTTTAAACATTGAAAAAAAACTGTACGAATAGACAAATGTACGTAATTTACGGTAATGATAATGATAATAAACCTCGCTTTGTTTACAGAAGCAGCAATGCATGTACATACGATTTAATTAGTAGCAATTACTACAACTGTTGCGACAGTAATGATCATTCTTACTTGAAAATATTCTTCGAGCCGCTGTCGAAGTGGATTCGGAATTTGATGAAAGCGAATAAATTCCCGGACACGAAGCATTTGTGTGTGGTAGCGGGCTGTTCCAGAGTACAAGCGCTGAATAATGGCAGAAACATTACCGAAGATACTAGCATACATTAGTGCTGTGATACACAAAACAATCCAAGAAAAACATCATTAGTATTAGTTTGACATTGACAGTAGTAATAATTCAACAATAATGCTGTACCAAAAATGTACAAATTCGAGAAGTTGTAACCAGGTACATACTTCGTTTTATATATAAGTAGACAATATTAATTATACATAATAATAATTATGTAGGTAGTTTTCAAATTAATTTCTTGCTACAACAGTTATTTTACTTTTAATTTTGCGCAGTTAGCGTACCCATCTATTTGATAATATATATATACATATAGAACAATCTAGCAAAAAATACGGGAGTTGCAACGGTAATATTTTATTTTGAACTTACAGCCGACGAGCATGACACAAATAGTAAATATTTTCTCGTTGTCAGTATTCGGTGAAACATTACCAAAACCAACTGAGGTCAAACTGCTGAATGTAAAATATAAGGCTGTGACGTAGCGTGACTGTAAATCAAATAAAGAATACACAATTTTCAGCATTAGAATCCAACAACCCAACATTACCACGTACATACTTACATATAGTATGAAGTAAACATGTACCTATTTACTTAGTTAAATTAAATTTACAAACTATTTTCAATTCTAACGTCTACACGCATACAACATTCAAAAATTCCCCAGTCACAATCTGTCACCTCATATCATAAATTTAATAACACATCATAAATATATGTGCACAGCGTACACACAACTGAGAGCACCCTGCTTTTTGAGAAGTTTTCTGATATAAAACGGTTAAACCGACTTGAAAACAAAAACGAAAGCGGTGAGAAAAACCAAATAACGATTTTGTTTTGTTTTAGTTGAGCCCTACAAACGAACAGGAAAAAGATAATGAATGTTCTCCCAGGTGAGGTGAGATATTCATAATTTACTATATTTATGGCATAGTGCAACATATCCAATAAACACATGGCGTTGACATATAATAGTTAGAAGTTATACTCTATAGTGTTTTGTAAAATTGCAAAGTAAAATAAAATAAAAACCTTTAAACTAGGTCCACCCTTGTCGGTTGAGTTGGGAATATCGCTTCCATAAAATTGAAGCGTATCATTGGCTAAATGGTCCAACCAACCTATTCTTCTAGTATTTTCTTCCGCTCTCTCTGCATGACCAATGGCGTACCTACATTGTATACAAATAGCGAAAAATTTAGAAAATCTTAAAGAAAAATCCATAAGTAAAACAAACAAAAATCAAATAGAAAATATTCAGCATGTTGAGCAGTATTTTAGCATTCATTTATTCATATGTAAACTATACAAGGTACAACTGAAGATTAGTTTAAGCACAATTATCTCCCAATATAAAATACCCACTTAGTATTGATTTAGTGATTAAAAACAATTCATTGAAAGCGTGAGAAAATTTTTCTGTAGAGTTCTAACGTCCATACTCGTAAAGTATGGAAACGTATAAAGAGAGAGAGAATGAAAAAAAATGAACATACCAAATACAGGCAAGCCAATGGGCAATAAGTGCAAAAGTGGCCATAAGAAGAAGAAGAACGGCTGCTCCATACTCGGAGTAACGGTCAATTTTACGGGCAACACGAACCAGTCTTAGAAGTCTTGCTGTCTTTAGCAGTCCTATTAACGTCGTCGTCTAAAGGAGAAGTAAAACAAAATCAAATCCAATAGTACAACACAACCCAGTCTTTTAGGCTTAAACATCAACACAAAAGCACACACGTTTATTTCCAATTTTAGCCATTTACACTAAACTTAAGAAAATAAAAACTAAACCGGGAGGCGAGAGAATTACATACTTATGTACGTAAGTAGGTAGGTACGTACAAATTAAGTAGTACAATGTTAAACTCGTAAAAGGTACAACTTAAAACTTTTAACAGTCAGTTTTCGTCAGCCCATAGTAACGCTTAAATGCCTCGACATCGTCTTACTATACACTAAATAGAATTACCTATTGCGTAGTTCAGATATAGTTATATATTATTCTTACAAAAAAAATGGAATCAAGAAATTACTCTAGCTTCACACTCCGCCCTTTGTTATACACACATCTATTCACATCCACAAATCCCATCAAGACATAACTTTATTTCCTCCTTCAACAATCCTACATTTAACACCCGGGCGAACAATTAAAACCAAAACATATTAAAATGGTTAACTCTGACACCTACCTACCAACCAAGGCAATATCAAGTCAAACAACAGACATACTGATATCTATCTACACAACAGAAGCTACGCTGGGGTTAATGAAAATATAAGATAGAAACTGCAGGCAAAATACCCGGGCACATTGTACTGTCTTGTGATAAGCTTCTGCTACTTACCCTTCCATTTTTGACGTTGTCCCTGAACTACCTAACCACTAATTCTGCATCCAAGTGCGTTTCTACTTTCCACCTACTATACGTATTTTTTTTAATGTATGTTTTATAGTTAATTTGCTACCAGCACACAGTGTGCAGGCACTATAATGGTCTTAGTTTCAAGATATTTTCATAGTTATGATAACTTAAACCCAAAATAGCCCAGGACAGAGAGAACACCTGAGGCCTACGATTTTAATTAAAACCCCTACAACCCAGGCTACAAAATGATAAGACCCATCATCGATCGCCCACGATTTATTATACTACCTACGCTAACAAAAGCTTAAGCATTTCACACAAGATATTCTCTTCTCTTTAGTCAAACATAATTACTTTTTTTACGAAGCGTCGAAGCTTGCTGCGTGATAGAGTTTTGAAATGAAAACAATAATTATGTGTCTATTGCCTATCAAAATAATAATATTTTGCACGAGTTTATAGTTCAACTTGTATGACTAAATCCTCCCCTCTCCCCCAAAACACATACACATAAAAAACATTTCTAATTTTTACAGAACATACCTCGTCTGTATTTAAAGTTCCACCAAAAACGTCTAGGAGTAGGTCGAATGGAATGGCAGCTACCAAGTCAATGATGAACCAACCTTTAAAATAGTGAACGGCAATTCGGCCTGGATTGGACACAACTTCATCATTGGCATTCACATATGTGGTCCGAAAGTTTATTAGAATGTCCACGATGAACATTATATCAACTAGAAAAAAATACAAAATAAATATCCGGTCAAAATTCAGCATACATACATATAATAATAACAACAGTAATTCAATACTCTCGCAAATGTCAATGACTCACTTCCTTCTTACCTGAGGTAATCAATAATTTTAGTCAATAAATACTAAATATAACTTACACCTTACAAACTCAATGCAGAATACAGTTGTATGAATAACGCATGCATATACTTATTAATTAATGACCTACATTTCTCCTTAAATAAATTACGTATTCATTTTTAATCTCATTGAAATCCTCACATTGCATGGCTTGAAGTTTGAATCCGCAATGACATGCAAGAAGTCTCCGTATGTATATATTCAATAGTTCATACAGTAAATTAAATTATATGTTAAAAAAACATAAATCCAGAACTTAAGGTTAAATCACTGTACCCTCCACTCTCATCGTCAGTGGTTTGTGCCTGCCTGCGTAGAGTACAATTGGATTGTGTGTGATTTCATTCACTTCATTATGATTATTTTTGTTAATACTATGCCTTGCTTTTTTACTGGATGCACTTTCTTCTATAGATATGCGATTTTCATATATTCATTTATTTGTATTAGAGGCTAGAGGTATAACATCTGCTACATAAACTATAACCTTCCAAATCCCATTTTTTGCAGTTTTTGTTAGTGCTAATGAGCTATAATATCCGTGTATATTTATGGTTAGTGCTTAACAAGCTTGATTTTGTTTTACCTAAGAAGAAACCTTTTAAAAGTATAGCAGCGTATTCCACTAAACAACGTCAATAACCTTCTACTTGTTAGATACTGTATACATACTGATCATTTGTATATTTCAGTCTCATCTGATAGTGAGACCTGAAACTGAAACTAGACTCTAAATCGTATACAATATTTCTATTCGTATTGTAATTTCATAATAATAGGATAATCTTTTTAAAAAAATCATAGAAAACGAACCAAAGATACTAGAACTGCCAAATTTTGTGACTTGGATTACTTATCGCCATCGTTAGGTCAGAAAATCGCAGAGTCAGATTGTTAAAAATGAGACAAGTTTGCATTCTCATC
>JAQFZE010001003.1:0-20551 GCA_034695245.1 Dicyrtomina saundersi | reverse complement strand
CTTAACTCATGAGTCAGGGATTTTGAGTAAATGAGTAATAATTTAAGTCAGACCCTGAAAACCGAACTTGTCTAATAAAGGGAAGACGAAGAGCTCTCTCCCTTCTCTAGGGTTTGAGCGGGGTCCTTTGCTTTTTATTAGAGTTAGGTAATTCTAAATAATAATACATATTAATTGCTATTGCTTATAGCCATGCCATGATTGATCAAGTGCTTAAAATTTAATATAAATTACTTTTAAATATACATGTGAACATATACATGTACATAAGGTAGACGACACAAAACGAGATAATTTACTATACTATGAAACAACGTTTCTGGATAATTCAGTAATTGCAAAAATTAGAGGCCCTATATTGCCTATTATTATCAAATGAGCCATTATTTTTTTATAGAATATATTATATCAACCAAATATAAAAAAGTTGTTGGCTTTGGTTTTGCATTGAAATCAAACTTTACTATCTACTATCTAAATTGGCTCGAGTGAGAATTTTGAACTGTTAACTGTGATATATTTGAGATACGATCAACGATAGCTATATAAATACATATTATTCTTCGATACAAAAAATATCCGTGGTTCAAAGCTTTTAATGTGGATGAAGAGTTAATCATAGTTAAGTACACGTTCCAAGTTTAAATCGATTGGCAACAACAACAGTCCCAGTGTGCTTGATTATATCTTAAAATATAGGTACTTATATCGTAGTAATATATGTAACATAATTTTTACTACCACAAGTAATAGACACTGTCCTCTCGTCATAACTGATAATATAAGAAAAATATCATACTATAATACTAAAATCAAATACATAAATAGTTTTAAATACTTTTGTTATGGTTGGACAACGCTACAACCTACCAACCTACCACATAAAGTCAAAGTGTAGTAATAAAATATTTGTATAATTATATATTAAATACATCAGTTTATCTTGAATGATGAAGTTCGTTTAACTCCCGCACCCCCTTCCCCCTTCGAATCCATCATCCAGCAAAGTCAGGGCCAAGCCAGAGCAGCAGTGAACAGTGAGAAAGGTATATTTTATTTTTTTTTGTGTATTTTCTTAAATGATGGGACTGCAATTTTGAATAATAATAATAAATTTTTAATGATAGTATGATTCATAAAAGTTTCAATTACAAAGTTTGAAGTTGTGTGTAGCGTATAGCATATTTTTGTGAATTAAAATTGTGATTTACTTCATTCAATTTAGGGAGCTGGGGAGCGAGAGGACGAATTAAAGATATAGAATTGGAAGACAGACGAAGGAATAGATTCTCTCGTCTTTCCTTCCTTCCTCATCAACCCGCCAACAAAATACTATGCAATCAGGTATGACTAAAGTTCAGTTTAGTTCTGAGCTGTGTCTGTGACTTGTAGTACACAGATTTGGAATCGTGATTCGTGTAAATCGTTCATTATTGTCGTGGATTGTGAAAACGATGAAACTGCTTTCGACAGTTTCGACCAATTTTTTATCAATTCTTATAAAATGTGGTAGGGAGAGTCCTGGTACACTTTGGATTGGGAATGTCAATTTTCTGTTGTTTAGTCATAATCAGTAATTGTGTAACAATCCTCATCTTGAGTATACATGGAGGAGATACCAGAGGAAGTTTATTGCTACTTGTTTGGTAATACTATAATTCAGTAGTACTTGTTTTAACGGCCGCCAAGATATTAGTAAGTACTAGGATATTATATTGCTCGAAAATACTCTGAATACTGTCTGCCAACTATTGTAGGTAATACATTATAAGTACAGGGGGTCCCGTTTATTTTTGATTAGTCGTATTGTTTTTTGTGACCATTTTTGAGAAAGTTGTATTTTTCTCTGCTGGCTTTAATGTCTCTGTAATATTTTATAACTTGCATTCTGAATTTAGTTGTTCAGACTTGTGGTGGTGTTGAGATTTTATATTTATTTTTATTACCGATACCGATGTGTATAAAGTATGCAGTTCATCTTCTGAGTTACAAATTATAATGTACAATTTAGATAAGGATAGTAACTTTGTTTTTGACTTTGATCGATGTGAAAATATTGAGTGCAGATAACTGATAAGTTTTAAGAGTTGTTTTTTTTATTTCTGGTAAAATAAGTTATTTTTAGAGAGCTATACATAATATGTATTCGGAGATGCGGAATTAAAACTTAGTGCATTTTTTGATATATTGCAATATTTTATTTCAAAAGTGCAGGTTGTTATTAATTAAAGAATATTTTATGTGGATGAGTGTGACATAGATAATTCTAACAATATCTCTATATTTACATTTACATAGACGAAAGCTTTAAACTGGAGCCTGTAAGTCCTTCCGAGAAAGAGCAGCAGTTCCCCTTTTCCCGATGCAGCAGCACCGGCTCCATCAATACGCTGTCTTCGTCGGCTCATAACACCGGTAATAAAAAATCAAATTATTTAATTTATTTAATTAATTAATTAAATTCCAATGATATAATGAAATCATTCGTAGTTAATTTATTGTATATTACATTTTTGAAATCTGTTCTATCGCTGTGTATCACACGTTGGAATTCGAAGGAATTTTCTATTTTGAATTATTAGCTAGGGCAGCAATATTTCTTCAGAGTTTCGAGCTGTATGAAAACCCATCGATGTATGTATGTAGTTTATATATTATGATTGCTATTGGTTGAATGAAATAGCAGGATTGGGATGTTACCAATTTAATCCAAAAAGACTTATTAAAATGTGTTAATACGGCTGGGCGCGTAGTAATATTTACGATGTAGTTAGTACAGTATTACTAATTTAAATCTCACTAGTCAGTCATATCTATCACAATTCAAATATTTACAAAAAGAGGGTCTGAAATCAAAAAATCCAATTGTTTACATTTATTTTCAAGTTTTTGAGTTCGGCTGCGTTTATTTACATTAAGTCACGCTCCAGACAAGTAATTAATTGTAGCGTAGAGGTCATCATTAAAATGTCTTTCGATTCCTAAACCTTATGTGGGCTTTGTTAGTTGGTTGGAGCAGGGTTATGAAGTACCATTTATATTTGCCTGAGTTCAGAAAGTTCAGTTAGATAAACAATTGAAACTAATTCTTCTCTTCTCGTCATTATGGTCAGAGTTAGTGGAAAAGTGGAGATTATAGAATCCGGACATAGAATTCTGAAGATATCGTTAAGATTACTTTCCATTTTGTTGACGTTTAAATTCTGAATAGTTTGACGAGCTCATGGAGTCTGTAGTCTGTAAATATCTGAGTAGCACCTTGGACTTTACAATGTGGAGCTCAAATATTATTCAGAGATAATAATAATAATAATATATATAGTTTGTACCTTTTAGCTTGCCCTTGGACCTCAGATTCTCTCAGAGTCTATGGTTGTGAGAAATTTTTATTTATATCTATCGTAATCATAATATCGTTGCTTGTAAACTCATGTAAACCTTGTCGGGTTGGCTCATGATTTTAACAATTAAATTTTAATCAACCTTCCTACCAGTATATTCTAGTTTTTAACTTCTTTGTGTTGGACGATTGACGACTACTGTGTCTGTTTGTACATCGATATGATCGTGGTTTTAAGTAAGAGCAAGTGAATTACAATTATTAGAGCTTGCAACCCACCAGAAGACATTAATTTCATTTGTTTGCTTTATTTTTTCTTTTTTACTTGTTGAACAAATTTGCAATTTAAGCAACTTCGAGTAGCTTTTGTTTACTACAAGAAACTTGTCTTGATTTTTTTTTTGAACGTCAGCGTTTATTACATTTATTTATCTCAACTAATCCTTAGAGCTATTGTTATTGTAATTCTTTATATCAATAAATGCTGCGCATTTCTGATAATTGTAATAATTGTGACTGCTACCTGTTTACATTTTGTCTTTTTATAATTATACTTTAAATAAAGTTTTATATTGAATTACCAATATACTACATAAGGTTTACATTCTTAAGTACTGTCAAGAAACTTAGTGAGACTTTCCCGTGAAGTTTTCCGTCTCCAATCAGGAATTGATTAAATAATCCATTCGCATTCCCTTCATTATGTACTCTGGTACGATTTTAAGGTTGTTCATATTTTATTGTTGTTGAAGAAGTAATGATCGACGTACGTAGTTTTATAAGTATGTAAAACAGTTTCTACATGTCAGGGTAGGGTTTATATATAAATACTAATTATACTGCATTACATCTATATGCTATGCTTCCTACTTTTTCGTATCTGTTTTTTAAATCGTTTAATTACAGTTTGTTTTTTCAAAAATATTCAATCGAAGCGTTTTGTGTTTAAAAAATTTTTTTAATCACAGCTAAAAATAATTTAATCGTATAATAATACTTTGAAGAATAGACGCATTAAAATCTGTAATATTGTGATTTTTTTGATTCTTTGGGAAATTCTGAATGACCAGTAATGATCATTAACTTTATTCTCATTAAAAAACTTCAGTTTTTTACAGCCTCTGTATAGAATAGATAGTTAATCTACATTTTCTAGAAGTATAATATTAAATTCTATTATTTTGTAAATTTGTAGTCCATGAAATGTATTCTGTGAAATTAATATTTAAATTCTACCCACGGATACTATAAATATGTAGGTAGTAGGTAGGTATATGAGGATGATGGCATGTATGTAACGATGCGATCTAGGGGAAAGCACGCTGTGTGCTTGTGTTAATGTATCGTCTTTTTAAATGAATAATCTCGCGCCTATAGGTTTTTGCCAATTTGATGCCAAGCTCAAATTACAAAATTCTAGGATTTCTAAAGGCTTGTTCGGTTTTAATGTTCAATTTATATAAGGAGTGTCTTTTATAGTTGACTCTGTCTAGTCTTGAGAATGCAGAATTGTTAGAGAATCCATTCCATAGTAGAAAAAATGTGGTAAAGTTGGGAGATAAATGATGATATGGCTGAGAGAAGTAAAGTCTAAGGTTTGTGTTTTTTTTTTCGATTTTATTTTGTAGATGACGAAGACAGTGACGGGAAATCGAGTATGAGCTACAAAGAGCGGCGTCGGGAGGCTCACACGCAAGCGGAACAGAAGAGACGAGATGCAATCAAAAAAGGTTATGACTCACTCCAGGAACTGGTCCCAATGTGTCAGCAGAACGATTCACTTAGTGGTTACAAATTGAGTAAAGCAACGATTCTTCAGAAGTCCATTGATTATATTCAAGTACGAATACTTTTTTATACTCATTGTCAGTCTGAACATTTTTCTTGCAGTGTACTGTATACAAATAATATGACAGGGAGTTTCAAATTGTAAAGAAACTGTTAAATTTTAGATCTGAGGCTATTTTTTAAGCGGATAGTAGTACAAAAAAAGGCACCTGTCAGATTATGTAATATATTTTGGGAGTAGAAATCCATGGCTTAAGTACATATAGTATAGATTTATTTTAATTTCAACTCAAGTCATCTTTTAAATGTAACTCTAATTTAGTCTTTACGGTTGTTGCACCATTTTACATTTTCAAAATGTAGAATTGTACTGGCAGAGATGAAGACAGTTTTATTAACAAAATAAATGAGCTTGACATTGTCCTACAGCTAGTGTAAAATATCAAGACAAGATTTACAGTAGCTGGGGGAGTAAATGTTTGAGGTTTGTTATAAAATGATTATGCTGGAAATAGCAACATGAAATAGGCTTGCACCTTCAATAAATATGCGACTAAAGACATGGGAAGTGCATCTTGTAGGCCGTAAAATTTGGAGTTGAGAATTTTCAGATTGTTGAAATGAGAAGGTTAGTTCCATCAGGGAGGGTTAGTTTTTTTTAGTTATGTGCTGGAAAATGGAGAGTGAGGACGTGGAATGTATTTTCCTGAGCGCTGGCAGTAGTTTTATGACCTTATGGCATCATGACATTGTATTACATACGATGGCTCGTGGGGAAAAAAAATAAATGAAGAAAAGAGAACTGTACAACTCACAGTTCGTACAAGAAAATTTATTTAGCGTGTAAATTGATGCCTCAAAATGAGTCCGTAGGTAATTGCGCGTTAGTAATTTTGTAGGAGAGCTTACGACAGTTGCGATTACAAAGTTCCGTTTCGGCTTGGCTCCATGCTGTTTTTTCCAGTCCAGGCCTATAGACTCAATGCTGGAGAAGAAATCATGTGTGTATGTACATGTTAGAATGTTCCCTCTATTTGTATTGGTATCAGGGTCTTTTTCTGACTTTTACTCTTCCAGCCCCATACCAGCACCATTTCCACTTCCAGCCGACAATGACTAGCACTATAAGGCGAATAGGCAGTAACATAACACTAGCAGTTCCAACTTTCAACTTTTTTTGCATGCTTTTTAGCATAGTGTTTTTTTATTCAGTCCTTATAACTATCGCTGTGGTAGGTAATGACTGTTGTGCCTTACTCTGGTGGTATAGTTGTATCAAACACAACTAAAACTTACTCGACCCGATTGCCGAACTGATTTTTACTAAAAGTATATGTATATAATATCTCGTACATAAGAATAAAAGACTCGTTTTTGAAATGGAGATGTATGACGCTCATGTTTTTATAGTATTTTTTGTTGTTATCTTTTCCCCATACAGTATTTGCTTCAGCAGAAGAAAAAACAGGAAGATGAACTGACGGCTTTGCGGAAGGAAGTAGTGGCTCTACAAATCATGAAAGTCAACTATGAACAGATCGTCAAAGCTCATCAGAATCAACCTGGGAATGCAGCTCTTCAAGTCTCGGATGAAGTTAAGTTTCAAGTGGTGAGTTAAAAGAGATAAAAGTGTAATAGTATTATTATTTTTACCAATCTTATTTTCTTATTTGGGAGTATTATTTTAGATAAATGGTCCATTATTGATTTCTAGATTTTATAAGTTTGTCCGCTTTCTAAATCTCCTGCATTGTTTTCGTGTACAAATTTGTTCATATTTGACCTTTAGCCTTGAATGAATACAAGGAATGAAATTTAAATTATAACTTGTAATTGAATTACATTAAGTGATATATGAGTCATTGCCTTGGTCTTGGTGATGATTATGATGTCGTATATCAGTAGTAGAGTCTACAAGCCTTGTATTTTATTCTCATTTTAGTTTCAAGCAATTATGGACACGCTTTTCCATTCTTTTAATTGCGGCATGAGTGTGACAAACTTTACTGAGCTCTCTGCATGTGTCTTCAGTTGGCTGGAAGAGCACTGCAAGCCACAAGTAAGTGATGTGAATTTAATTTTCATTTAATTTCACTCTTGGGGGGAGTCGTAGAAGACATGTATGTTCCTACGTGGTACACATGCACTCCCCGTGTGTGTGTTATATCCATGTAGTATAATTTATTACATATATGGGATTTTGTCATTACAGACTCTTCGTGATATGGTCCTTTCCATCCTTCAGCAACTTAAGAGTCAGTTGGGTCCAGCTTGACTTGTTGGACAAATACAGAATTCAATTCAGTTATACAAGGTTCAATGTGGCAATTAGCAGTTATTATTGTTGTTATTATTGGGTTCAGTCAAAAGACTCAAGAAATGACAGCCGCGCATTTTAATTTCAACGGTGAATTAAAAAAAAAATTGATAATGTAATTTAAAAATTCAAGTCAATGGAATCAGATTAATTATGTAGCAAAGACTTTTGATTTTTTGTTAAATGACAATTTTAATTTTATCGAACTATTATATAGATATTATACGTTAAGTTTGAGGGTTACATAAATTTTATTTACAAATCACATAATTGTTTCAGCTTACTGTAAGTTCAAATATTAATACAATATATATTATTATACTATGTAATTAAAGATAATCAACTATCACTTCATGTGCACGTCAACGACACGTCAGTGTAATATGCCATACAACATATACATGTAATTACGTATACAATGATACACACACAATATAAAATATAGAGATAATATTATAATTATATACATATACCTATATGAACTTTCACTGCGATTTATGTTTGATAATCATAATAATCATAAGCACTATATATATTATATATGTTTTATGCCTTTAAATGAAAAACAAGGTTTTACACTTATACGTTGCTGTTACAATTACAATCAATACAATGTCATAGTCTGGAAATATAATTGTATAGAAACTATATATATATTATTATATGCATGTATATATAAAGATATATTTAAAAAAAGAAAAAATAATAATTTCGTGAAATAAATTTTATTTGTGATATTCAAACTAAATCTTTAACCTTGAACTAAAAGTCAAATCTTTTTCTAACACGGCATTAATACCATATATATAGCAAAGTTTATTTTAATAAAGTTGTCTTTCTCTCTATAATTAACATTAAAATTACACTACTCGCCTATAATATTATTATATAAGTAGTTTTAGGTAACTATACCTACATGTCATCGTTAATTTTAATTTAGTATGTACATAGTATGAGATGAACTTGCATAAATGCACTTTATATATTTTATGTTTTTATACAGTTACACACTAATTTTATGATCTAACATTATGTTTACGTTATTAACAACTTAATCGACATTTTAAGTAGGTGGGGTAGTTTTACTTACATAATAAGTATTATAATACGCTGCGTGCATAATTTTTATATGATTATTAAATCTCCAACCTATACACTTTCCTTATGTTACACCCCCAACCCCTACAAGTTGTATACAGCCTAACTAAAACAGACATTACGTTATTACATACTTTATAGATTAATTAAAATCGTTAGGAGCAACGTGCGGTTTATTTTTGTATTGTAAAATGACACGTTTTCAGTATTACATAGTAACAATAAGCGAGATTATTTTAGTTTTAGCCCTGTGCATATTATAGCACTTGCAAGGTTAACAAAAAATCAAAAATTGCAACATAATAAACGTGACAACAATGTAATTTAAAAAATTTTATTACTGCGACCTACTAGCATAACTAATTGATAATGGCTGATAACTATAAATATTACTGATGGGCTATTACTAATACTGGCACTGGCACTGATGCATAATAATTATTACATGTTTAGAATTCAAAAAAATTATAGGTGTATAAGTTTGCCTAAAGAAGCAACTGATTTTCTTATTTATATGTACCTACCCACTTATATACTTACATAATTACAATGCATACTTTTGAGGGATTTGTAAATTAGGTAGTAAATTATGACGGGGACCGCTCCGTGGTCATAGTATCCAACCTAGTAATGTCACAGGACGTGTGTTGTGTGGTCGTGCTCCGCGTAGCGTGATGGTGATGGTGAGACTTGGACCGTCCAAAATCCGGGCAACAAAGCCGACGCAGGACGCAGGCATAGCATAGGAGGAGAACTAAAACGAGTGCAGTTCCAAAAACTACTATTGCAATGAGCGCCACGGTCACGTTCTCCTGTTTCTCTTGGGGATGATGTCCGCCTGGGCCACTTCCCATTCTGTTATTATTTTATTTGTATTTCTTATATATTTTCCCCTCACAAAAAAGAATATATTACACTGGGACGATGGAGTACACAGATATTAATCGAGAACCTACAACAAGTGACTCAAATTTTCTCCCTTTGATTTTTTGAAACTATCTGATGATGTGGCTCCGTATGGATTTTTATTATTGCTTTATTTCTATTTCATGTGACATATCGCGAGAAAAAAAAAGACGGGGAAAAAAAAAGGAAAAAAGAGCAAGGAAATAAAAAAAAACGAATAGCTCCTTGCCCCTATATATTTCTCTCTTTGAGACGGACGGGACAGAGACAGAGTTAGTGAACTGGAATGACAAGTGAAGTGTCTGAGTCAGAATGGGACTTTCTGTGTAGTAGATGTTGAGATTGGATTAGAAATGTGAGTCGTTGTTCCTACTACTGACTACTGATAATTGAATGCTCTTGTCTTTTCTGGATTTTTTCCCCTTTTCTTATTGATGTCGCCAAATGGATTCTGCCGGGACTCGGCTTCGGATTCGGATTCTGAGTCAGATTCACAAACAGTTTCTTCTGAGATACCGTTCCAGTTCTTCAGTCTTCAGCCCTTTTGTCAAGATCACTTATTACTCACACACACTCACCCATACAGTCCCACACCACTTCAATCTTGAAGAAGCCTCACTATACTAGCAAGACATTTAAAAAGACGGTCAACAGCTGACTAGTGAGTTTTGCTGATGGCGCTGAGTGGTGACAAGACAAACGTGTGTACGACGTAGTCTTCGTTTTGGATCTTTGTCCTGTTTGTATTTCACTTTAGTATCGTTTTATATCAATACTTAATATGAAGGGAAGTGTCTCTTTGTCCGCCTCTGTCTTTTTCTTAAGTGAGACACTTGGCCTGTCAATGTGAATACAATACGTACTTTTATTCGAATCACGGCATAATAAATGGAGCACAATCCAAATCTTTACAAAAAAAAATACTAACAAAAGAAAAACAATATTCGAGCTTTTATTTGCGCACCTCTTGTTTTGTCAAATTATTATTTCTTCATTTCATGTCTTTTCTGCCTTAGAAATGTGTCACTGTGTCAGTTTTTAATAGTGATAATGTTGTTCCTTTATCGTTTTCATGTGGGTAGAGATGGAACGAGGGAAAGCATGAATTGTCATGATTGATTGATATGGCTCTCTTGAACTTGGGATGATCTTGAATCTGGGATCTTGACTTGATTATTTATAACTATCAGATTTCAAAAAGTCAAGCAGTAGTGCCTCTTTTACAGTTTATTTTGATTTTTTCTTTTGAAGAATACAAAATCAAGACTTCCAATGAGATGAGATTTGTCTGTAAGATAAAAACAAAGGAGACATATAATATATCACATTAACAAAATATTTGGTTGCAAAAACTGCTGTGCTAAATCACATTATCCTTGTTAGGTATGTACTTTACATTTAGCAGCAGCGAAATAAACCCCGCATTCCATAAATTCGTAATTGAATTTTCAATTCAAAGCCAAATATAATTTGCAGTAGTAGATCTTTACAATTTACAGTAGCGATATAAGAGTCCTTCAACAACAACAGCGACGGCAAAACCCAAAAAAGGCATGCAAGAGATTAGGCAGTGATACAGAAAGGAAAAGGCAAACGGCGTTATTAATAAATCATGAGAAATGTGTCAGTTCACCACACCACTGTAAGTAACCTATGTTATAGTCAGTGCACGGCACATGGAAATGCGACACCGATACCGAAACCGAAATGCAGCGAGAGCTTTTAATACATGAATACCAAAAATGCTTTCACCAAGCTTGTACTATATATGTCACACATGTTTTGTGAATTCGGAGAATCACACCTTGGCGAAGGATTATGACAACATGACTGTCGTTAAAAAGCTTAACATTTTGAAACCCGGCATCACGACACATTGAAGGATAATAAGGCCAGCAAAGGCAGCCCTCGCTGCCTAAATTTTCAAAAAACATGTATGTAAATGGAACATTTTATATTTTTCAAAAACATGTAATAGAACATTTTGAATGTTCAAAAATATGCAAATAATTTTTTTTGTACATTTCAAAAACATGGAAATAAAACATTTTCCACTTTTTTCCAAATATATGTAAATAGAATATTTTGCACTTTTCAGAATCAATTAAATTAACATTTTAAACATTTCTAAAATATGTAAATGGAACATTTTGAACTTTCCAAAAACATGTAAATAAAACATGTTGCACTTTTCTAAAACATGTAAATACAACATTTTGCTTTACCAAAGAAAACCTTCAATAAAATCGAAATGGTGGTTTTTTTATGGAAACAAACTACTGCCTAAAAATAATTCCTTCGTCCGGCTCTGGTGTCACGACAGTTGTTAGAGCCGGCACCGGCAGCAGCGGTACCGCCATATGCACCGCTCCAAACCGAAACACGGGATTTCTTCGGTCTTCCCAACATAAAGATGCAGGGTCCAGTAACCCCTTTTTGTTTCTTCGTTGAGGTAAAGGGCAAATTCTATGGGTTCAAGTCCACCTTACCATGCTACTTACCACTACCACACTGGAGATATGGGAAGATGGGCTATGTATGGACATCCAGTGGATGTGATTTCTACAAGCAAACCAGACTAGAAACACATCCAAAATCCAAATCCAACGGAAACGGACTATAGAACTAAGCTTGTTCTTATGCTCGAGTTCGGGTTAAAGTAATTGAAGTAAATAGAAGTTTGACTCCCACAGACCTTAATTTCTCTCGGAAGATCCATTGTTTACATTTGTGTTCCTGAGCAATTTCGAATTGCAGGATGTACACACAAGACCTTACCTTTATCCACACAAACGAGCTTGAGCAGATCTCTAGCCTCAACTGCATCATTACATACTGAAAACTAAGGAAGGTTCAAAGATATACAACTTTTGGACTGTAGGTTTATTTTACTACCTAGGCAGTTGAGTTACCGCTACTGAGGTCCCTACCGTTCTGCAGTGCCAATTAATACACAGTGAGGAAAGTTACTATTGAAGATTGAAGCCGACGGCGACGCGACTGCGGTTGAGATGAGATTGACATAAGCCATGTCATGGCCATTGACATTGTAATTGTAATACAGTTAGCAATAGGGATTCAGGCCCGGATCTACAAACTTTTTCTGGGGTGGGCAACTATATACTATAAGCTGGCCATTTTGGTTTGAACGTCCCCTATGCTAGCCTATATAGGTATGTTAAAAAATTTATTCTGTGGAGGTATATGGGCAACTGCCCTGTTAGCCATCATCCCCCTGGATCCGGGGCTGTAGGAATTTGCAGAAATGTGCAAAGGGAGAATCCAACGCCAACTCCAACGTCCAACTGGAACTGGATAATTTTCCCGACTCATTTTCCTTCATTTGAGAGAAAATCAATATGGCTATTTTCAGTTTGAGCTCACTAGTCCGTTCATGTTCCAGTGTATCTCGGAAAGGATTGGAGCTCTAAGTCTTCCAGTCTTGAGTACATAGACATATGGACTATGGTCTCGAATTAGTGGTACATTAGGACATTTTAGCGAAGCTTACTTGCTTAATTCCGTGTCAACACTTATTCCCTCATTTCTTCCCAAATTCTTCCATTAAATACAACTAATCTGAGCTAATTCCTGAGCTCTTACTTGGCAATTATTTTCAGTCTGGAATTATTGGAACACTGGAACTGGAACCGGGGGATGGGAATTATAAACATTGTGTGTGTCTGGAGATTCTAAGATCTGAGACCGAGAGTATAGTATTTCCTCATTGTCTTAATTCTATCTTTCCTTTTATAGCTGACCTATGAGCATAGGAACTTTCGAAAAGATTTTTTTTATTCCTCTTCTATATAATTATAAAAATACTTACAAAGTAAATAATACATAGATTGCTCCTTTCTTCGGTCTCGGTCTATCTATGATTTTAGCCCGCAACCTACACGTCTGTGTCTGTAGCTGGATTTATGACCTATGCCATGTGATACGTTATACTGCTGAAGTATACACAGGTTGAATAAGAAGGGTAATAGGGTTCGGCAACCTTACACACAGGGCAACAAAAGAAGCAGACACAGCTAGGGTATTATGTTACACTTTGAGTATTATAGGAATTTAGTTAGTTTATACACCCATACATAGTTAAGAAATATAGGACTGGGGATTGGGAATTAGGATTCTTGAATTGGACCAAAGTTGTTGTATCATGTGACATACAATTAAAGTGCTCTGTATCCTTCCCTTTCTTTTCCGTTCACCCACAAACCTCCCACTATTCTGTCTTTAAAACTATAACAAAATATAAAAAATGGCAATTGACAAAATTTTCTGTGAAATGTGAAATGAAAGTGCGTCGACTACTGCGACACGGACAGAATGACAGAATGAAAGCTACCCACAATAACAGAACGTGTATCAAAATCTTGTACACTATCTGCTTTCATGTTGTAGTGAAACCTTTAGTCTTATTACCGACGGTTGTACTATGAATGTAAAGCTCACCAAGACCAGAGTCGGAGCCGGAAGTCAAATTATCAATCAGTTTGTTTATTAAAGCGGAGTAACAGAACCATATATATGAAGCATGCAAAGAAAAATTGTAAATGGATAATAATAAATATGCAACAAACATAATAAGATTAAAAGATATATAAAACTTTGTATTTATAATACTCATCCCATCCGCATCATATACTATTATTAGGGTCAGAGGTAAAGGTTATATTTTATTTTACTCCTAAAAGTTAACAAATGACAGAAAGATGACGCAAACTTAATAGTAAAATATGGACTGCGAAATAAAAAAAGTAATGGCTAAAATACTAATAGCATGGTAAATCCCATTATAAAAACAAGTTCCAATTTTTCAGTCTACGAAAAAATTAATTTTTGCACACAGTCAGCGTTGTATATATGACAGCAAGAGCGTTATTAAGGCAGGAGAAAGTGATAAAAGATTCGTTTAGCTCTATCGCTTTCTCTTGAAAGGACAACAAGTGTCCCTAGTTATTCCCTCCTTTTTTTGTGCATGTTATGAATATTTTTAATCATAAAACCAACAGGGCGGACGAAGGAATTGCTTTTAGGGAGCAATTTGTTTCCATACAAAAACCAACATTTTGATTTTATTGATGGTTTTCTTTGGTAAAGCAAAATGTTGTATTTGCATGTTTTAGAGAAGTTTAAAATGTTTTTTTTACTTGATTCAGAAAAGTGCAAAATGTTCTATTTACATGTTTTTTGAAACGTGTTAAATATTTTATTTGAATGTTTTTGAAATGCAGAAAAATTTTTATTTTGTATGTTTTTGAAAAGTCAAAATATTCTGTTTACATAATTTTGAAAACTGCAAAATGTTCCATTTACATGTTTTTTAAAAATTCAAGCAGCGAGGGCTGCCTGCGCTGGCCGCATTATCCGGTCCTGAAAACCAAGGCAAACTAGACCGGTGAAAGAATGTGTTCTTTATTGAATTGAATTTTATGACATTTTTAGTCTAACTTCTTAGAACCATGTAGGAATTTTAATAACCTGCAGAGAAGTTTAACACTGTATACAAAATTCTATAATTAATAAATTATTACTCAAAGTCTTAAAAACGATTCCAGGAGCTAAGCAAGACAGGGAATTATGTACTAACAAAAAGGAAAACACTTTGACCTTAGAGTAGGACGAACTTGAGATTATAGAAGCAAAACATTAGATTCTATATGAGGGTAGGTTCTATATGAGTGTCAATTTTCTCGAAAACAAAATACAAATAAAAGCTACAGTTATTAATGATAATAAATCCTCAATAATGAATATAGCTACACCCTTATCTATTATATACGCACATTATATAAGCTGGATGCACAGTACCAATACCAAGAAACTACTCACTATTGTACTGACCTACTACACTTGTGTAAATGAAGTGTAGTGAAAGTAATTTTGATAAAAATACTTAATTACTGAGGCAAAAACAAAGTGCGTATCTGAGGAGAAGCACCATCTCATTTTTTTCTAAGAAGTCGAAGTCGAGGAAGTATATACTAGTCTATAGGATGTTATCATTATTCTTGCAGATTTTCGATTAGTCTTGGCTGAGTGAGTATATAATATAATATGTATGTCGGTGAACTATATACACATATTATTATCATTATACTAAACTTACTACAGTACGAGCGTCGAGTGTTGTAGACCTGGCATTTGAATACAGTAGATAAAATCATGTTATAGCATCCAAAACTACGTCGTAGTAATAAGGAAAAGCATCTAGAAGTCTAGACCACCAGAAACCGAAAGGTAGACAATCATAAGGAAGGAAGGGATTACGAAACTGTCATTATTTCGTCGATTTTGGCCTTGGAATTTTGTTCGGAAAGAAATCGAATCATTACTGCATGACAATTGGAATAGGAAATAGGAGCACAGGCAAAAGTTACAAGAACTTATAGGGAAGTAAGTCGAACAGTCGAGTCAAATAGAACTGATGGGATATGGATAAGGACGGGCGAACGAATGACAAATCTAACGAGAAAGAAATATCCCAATTTCCTTTTAGCTTATCAATATTACTTTATATTTCTCCTTATGTCGATGTCCCGTTTTTTTGGTACTCTAGCATTCGCGAATGAGAGTAACCGTAATCGTAAAATTTAATGACTCAAGAAGATAAGGAAAATTGGCATCATATAGCGATACGATGCGGTAGACTGATGGAAATATGACGGATATCAAGTTCCTCGTTGGTTCTACATTTTATTCTAGATAATTTGGGCCACTATTTCTGGAATTATGATATTAATGGCAGACAGTTATTTTTTTTCGACAAAACTTTTGATTTAAATTTTTAAAATTGTAGTTGTATTTTAATGAACGCAAAACTTCAAACTTCATAACTGTCAGTTTGAAGTAAATGATATCTAGCTGTATTAGCTCGCGAACCTGTTATGTTTAAACACGTCATTATATATGAGTTCGAAGACAGAAATTTGCCTTTTCCTGCATTTACATTTATTCATGCATAGATACATTCAGGGCCAGACGAAGGAATTGCTTTTATGCAGCAATTTGTTTCCATACAAAAACCACCATTTTGATTTTATTGATGGTTTTCTTTGGTAAAGCAGAATTCTGTATTTACGTGTTTTAGAAAACTGCAAAATGTTCTTTTTACTTGATTCAGAAAAGTGCAAAATGTTCTATTTACATGTTTTTTGAAAAGTGTTAAATGTTTTATTTGCATGTTTTTGAAATGTGTAAAAAAATATATTTGCATGTTTTTGAAATGTCAAAATATTCTTTTTACATATTTTTGAAAACTGCAAAATGTTTCATTTACATGTCTTTTGAAAATTCAGTCAGCGGTGGCTGCCTGCGCTGGCCACATTATCCGGCCCTTGCCCCTGGTTACATCTTCGGTAGTCATCCTTTTGAGCTGCCTAACACGTGTCGTATTTGATCTTGTCCATATAATGTTTGTGTAAAAATTTGAGGATGTAGAGAGTGAGTTGGACCATACATATTTTTTATGGAATTGCGTATACGTGAGGATGTCATGGAGGCAATTAGTAGTCAGTACATACAGTATCTCTACGCGGTGTGGGACGTGGGATTTTATTTTTCAAAAGCTTACAAAGTATGATATACACTTCTTCAAAAGTCCAAAAGTTTATTATGATCTCATAATTCAGCATCTATAGTATCAACAACTACCAAAATCATATAGTACCAGGAGCTTTATATCGTCAGTGAAGAACCAAAATGACCCATATCAATTTTCCACTAAAAGCAAACTGAGCCATATCCAAAACGTTCTAAAAGCAAAATGACCCAAATCCATGTATTTCCACGCGTACGCCCAAGTCAGTGCAAATTCAAAATGCACTAGGTGCAGGTTTGGACAGGAATTTTTTGCATGGATTTTAGGCGTACGCGTGGAACTAAATGGATTTGGGTCATTTTGTTTTTAGAACGTTTTGGATATATGGCTCAGTTTGCTTTTAGCAGAAAATGGATATGGGTCATTTTGGTTCTTCACTGACGATATGCTTATTATTTTATACGGTTGAGAAAAGTTGGTGCGAAAAGTTTAATTTTACTTTAACCCACACAGCTGCTATTTCAGCCCTTTCTAGCGGACACTAATTTTCAATTTTCCACGTTGTGATCAATTTGTGGTCTTCCATGCACAACTATATACGAAATTCACAGCTGTCGAAATTTTACCGTCTTCCATCCTAATTTCTATTACTTTGAGTCGTATGAGGAGTTTTATGTTTATGGCATAGGCATAGGCGTATAAGCTTGACAGCATACACCCGGGTTTTGTAAAGTTCACATCATTCGTTGCCAATGTGGGCATCTAATCACAAATATAGCTGCCCACATTTCCAGATGTGCCACATCCCACTGTCTACATTTCTTTTACAGGTACACAAACGTTGACATTTTGAGCACGAAAAAGTTATTTATACCTGCAAATAATTATAGATCTACACAATAATATTGCAAAAGTATAAAATTTTCAATAAAATTAAACAATACGTCATTCTAAAGCTTCAAAAAAATGAAAAGTATTAAATTCTTTCAAAATTCAACTTTTATATTTGGCGGGAAATTCAAATCAGCAAATTTTAAAAATTGCTTTAAAAATCTATTCCAGAATTATTTAGTCTACGGCTTCTCTATTATATAACTTCCACCAGTAAGTAGTACGTCAATACTTGACTACAATAAAAATGCTCTGCTGTAGGGTGTAGCTCCAAGAATTCTAGTTAGACTATAAATTTCTAATAATTACAAATTTAAAAACAACTGGATAATTTTCTTACGCTTACATAAAAAGTCTCTCGTTTTTTTCCCAATTCAGTAGTAATAACAATCCCAATCGGAAGTTAAATCAAATCTATGTAATAAGCGGTAAACGGTAAGCCCAGTACTAAAACAGAGAGAGCCCTTTAAGTAAGAACCTGAGGCCTGAAAACAACTATATACTAGAGATACACAAAAGACAATTCCAAAACAAAAGAAGTTAACGCAGATAAAGGCTACAAAAGAAAAAGTAGAAATCCCATGAGGAACTTTGCACAAATTTTTACAAATTACATATATATGTACGTGTACAAAACTTGTTGTAATCTAATATCATAGAGACCCGAACATAGCAGCAGACCAGCCGACCAGCGTTTGTAATGTTTTTTTGTGTTCGGTTCATGTTGATATTTCTACTACTACTACTACTACCACAGCGATATATTTCCTGAAATTCCTTTTACTTTTTACAGTCGAGTGAGTAGAGTCTTCCCTAACTACTATCTCAGTCCGGGTCCGGGTCCGGGCAACAATAAAAAGAAAACAGCGGAGCATCCCAATGTTTTCTACGAATGAAAACAAAAGCTCCTGACTCTGCTTTTTGTTCTCCGCGTCCACACAATTTCTGATTGTGATTCTGATTACACAACTACTTCAGTTTACGCAGTTTACAGTCACAGTTTACCGTTCCCCTCGCCAAAGCCGTATAATTTCGAGAGAGAAAGTTATCTGGACATTCTAGGGCTATGGACGATTAGGCTCTCAGTTTTATCTATGCACTCTCTCAGTTGAGTTGAGTTGAGTTGAGTTAAGTTGAGTGTATAGTGGCTTTTAGATTTTGGATTCAAACGTACATACAGGAGCATGCACACAAAGGAGTATGAATGAAGTGAAACGGCTTGGTTTGTTTGTTTTTATTATTTTTTGTGTATAAAATTCACTTCTGATTGTCCCGGTTTAGAAGACTGTATGCGAGAGATGAAATGAAATTGAACCGACTGACTAGTGAGTCGAGACTACTGATATCAAAACTGAGGCGGACTATATGCATTAGCTTTCATTGAGGGGAGAAAGTGTAATCTCAGTCTCGTCTATGCCTTTGAGGATTGCAAGAGATTGAAGCAGTTCCTATAAGCGAGTTTGACCGGTTGTTTCCAGTTTGTTTTAATTCCATTTTTTCATGGGCTAACTAGTAAGCTCGTAGTTTGTCCTTTACATTAATTTGCTTTAGCACCACAAGGACTGGTCAACATCGTTTTTATTTTGATCTATGTATAGGTCGGTGTACACAGGACAGAGACGACCGACAGAACTCTCACCGATCTGATCCGCACGACCACCAATGCAGTCAGTATCATCAGTTTTTTTTGCGTTTCTGCCATGTACTTCTATTTGCTCAAGATGAAACGTCCGTGTGGCTAAAAGAGTTGAGATAGAGAGAGAGATAGGCGAGTGAATTGACAATGTTGAACGAATGTTGAATGACGGAGAAAAGCAAAGAGAAAATTTTATTTCGATTTGGATCTTTCTAGGAAAAAAAACTAGGGAGAGTTTTAGTGAATTCATTTTCGTTTTACTTGAGCTCTCACACTCATCCCACATTTGAGCTAGATATATAGGTAGGTACATATAATTTAGTCGCGATATAACTATAATGTGAACTGTTGTATTTTTTTTATTTCTGCATTTGTATTTACTCCATCCCATGCTATTGCTAAATATGTATTTTTGTTATTTGCGTCTCTCTCTGCCCTGCTAATCGAGCAGAGACAGCCAATGGCCATGTACTTACTCAAGTTGTTAGGAATAATTTTATTACGGCTCATCCTGATTAGATCCGGATGCTGCGAACATGAGGAAATCCTCAAGGACTCAATTCACTTTACTGTGGTCTGATTTAGAGGAGGGGGAAGGGGGAGGGTATGTGCGAAAATTTGTAACGAATTCTTCGTGCGTTGTGCTAAAGTAAAACGTGCAGCTAAATAGCGCTACAGTAAAATGCAATCCACAAATTCTCACCCATATCTTTCCCATTACACCACCCGCCACTTTCAAACTTTCAAAGTCGCTGTAAGTTAATAAACCATAATTGTTAAACTATACTTCCCTAATTAAATGTTGCTGTTTTACATTATTATCATTGTAAATTGTACAACAGGTGTAACATTCAAAGTTTAGAGTACATCTGGGAAATTAAGATTAAGGAGAAGATCTACTGCGCATCTCGTCCGGGCGACCTCGATGCGTTGTAGTAACATTAATTCAGTAACGGTTCGGATGTCCTGAGTGATGAAAAGGAAATCTGTCAGAAAGCTGGGGTCATGTACAAGAGAGCTAACATGTTG
>JAQFZE010001002.1:0-20554 GCA_034695245.1 Dicyrtomina saundersi | reverse complement strand
CTTAAATGCTCAGCTTGGTCATAGGCTTTGTGAGTTGGTGTGAGTGAGGTGGTGTCGCTCGCCTTCCAAATCAAACGGAGTAACCACACAGAGACAAGTTGACTATACAGATAGTCAGTACTTTTACTTTGTTCACGCTGTAGCTTGATTGCCCTTACCACTTCAACTTCACCACAATTTAACTATTTACTTTTACACCTTTATCCTTTACCTTTGCACTATATGAGCTGCTCCTCAGAAAACTTTTATAGGGAATTTTTAGGAATTATCCCTGTTGTGTAGCGCGCTGCCCCATTCGTGTTAAGGTACTATACAGATCACAACCTTCCTTACTTAGGTGATCTTGGAAGCAAGTAAGTATGGAAACTGCACAGAGTTGGGCATGTAACAAAAAACTACATTCATATAATCGATGCAGTAACCGAGACAGAGACAGAAGATGCTGTTACATGTAAGTATGTAGGTAGCTGTATCATCCCCGATATTTCAATGTACCTATTTACCTACCTGAGTATATATGTTCTAAATGGGGTAACTAAATGAGGTTCTTCTATAACAATACTGTATCCAACAAATTTTAACTATATAGAAATGAACTAGGTAACAAGTTATTTCATATCTAATTTTATAAACATTTCACGTATATCTTATGTAATATTCCCAATAGGCATTTGTTACAAAGGTACACTAATGATTTGCTAGGTCAAAACCGTCTAATGGTAAGATTCTATCATACTATTTCAATGGTGTGTAATTTTGTAAATTGTAGCCCTCATTTTACTTTATTTGCAGTCTAGATGTGATCACGATGTTACCTATTATAAAAGTTACGCATTACGGCCATGTTACGCCAAATCAAGTGGCTACCGTTATGTTCCAGCTTTGCTTTGGCAGGTTTTGAGTCTCAGCGCAGACAGACCTTTAAAATTACATGCATACTGTTTCTAGTTTTTTAGTCACATCTCACACTACCTATGACCTACCTACATAGGCCCATAACGACGACAGGCAGATCACAATTAAGTAGTTCGTATTATGTACATATATAGCCATAGTCATGATATGATGAAATACTTCGGAAAGCTACTGCTATATGGTAATCATTACTATTTTTTTGTATTTAGAGCGCTCAAAAATACTGTAGATAAATACGTACATTAATGTAATTGCAGCAATAATTGAGTTGCTTCTTTACTGTGACTTAAGTACGCGTACTTAATAAAAGCTGCGTTAAGTGACTAATAAATTGTAAAAGTTGAGTTATTCTTTAACTTTATTAATTATTCCTTGAAGAATATCTGTGGGTAGAATAGAAGGTTTTCCAGCTGTTTATAATATAAACCTATTTAATTAATTAGTGTATTGAATACAACGTTTACATTTTTAGCAGAATGCAGTTTGGGCGTGAAATATGAATGCAGATGTAGCCATTTGATTGACAAGAACAAAAGATTATCATCGTTTGCAGAGATCATATATATGTAGTATAGCATCAGCATCTAAATGCAATATGCAATCCAGATGAATCTAGCATAATTTTTGAAAAAAGTTCATCAACTAATTACGAGGCTATAACGCTCTAACAATTAAAACTATACCTATAATTAATTTTATAAAGAAGATGCTGTTACATATAACGTACCTATGAGGAAAACTAAATGAGCATACCATGACCATGACTGCATAAGGAGCAGAGCCACTAACCATCAACACCATCGCATCATCATCGTCCGTCATCATTATCTTCCAGATCCGTATGTGTCCCTTGCCTTGGTCCGTGAAGAATACAAAATGCAAAAATCTTTTGTACACTTACCAGGTGTGGATGTGGAACAAGGTATGAAACAATTTATTATAGAATATGGTTTAAATGCATTAAAATAGTTTTAGTTTGGATGAAGATTATATTTTATTACTATAATATATTTCTCGGTGCTTCCATTGGCAATAGCATTTAATTTATACCGTTTGGTATGTATACCTATATATATGTATTTGCGAGTTCTTTTTGTTCATTGCGTGAAGCATGCGAAAGCGTGAGGTTCGCACTTAATGGGCATTACATTATGTTTATTACTGTATAGATCTACTTACACCCAGTGCACACTGATTTCCGGCTAGAAATTAAATGTCCCCAATCGCAAATCAAATTATGTACCTAGTTCATTGTGTACTGTGTAAATTAGTTGTAGACGTTGCGAGTTCATTGGAGAGAATAACAATTTTGTGCCCAATTTATTCCCATTTAAAACCTAATTTATTTATTCATTCTAACTTTATAGGGAAACAGTGACCCTCCCTATAAGGAGTTATTTCTGTGAATTCTACATACAGTAACAATAACGGGAATGACAGAATTCTACAGAGCCAATGGCCATTTCCCCATGAATGTTATTATTGTACTTTCTATTTGACCGAATGTATTTTAGATTTGAGCTGGAACTGGAAAGGAGTGAATTCCATTATATATTGGTTTGTAAACCCTAAATTTCATTCTAACATGTTTAGGTATGAAATTACTACCTCCTATAAGGAATTATTTCTGTGAGTTCTATTAGTACATCCAGTAACAATAACGGGAACGACATAATTCTACAGAGCCCATGGCCATTTTCCCATGAATACTATTATTGTACTTTCTATTTTGCCGAATATATTTTAGATTCGAGTTGGAAAGGAGTGAATTCCATTTATTATTGGTTTGGGCCTTCCATACAGTAGTAAGTAGGTACTTAATAGATTTATTTTTGTATTTTACAGTATTTATTATAGTACCTAAGTGTATATAGGTGCCTACACACATGTGGCAGCCTTATAAAACAGTAAGATGAGGCTGTTTGAATTTCTGGCTACTAGTGTTGTAAAAACGGAAGACAGTAAGGCAGTAAACTACATTATTTATTACGTTACATATAATTTAACGGCGAAGGATCAAATCTGACTATCTCCATTTCTTGCTAATACCAAAACTGACTATCTCCATTTGCACTAAATGCAAATCTGACTATCTCCATTTGCACTAAATGCAAATCTGACTATCTCCGTTTTTCACAAAATAACAAAAAGTAAAAGGCTGTGAAACTGTATAAAATTGCAAAGTTCGTATGTTATTAAGTGCATTCCTACTAGTTAGAGATGGTCCATAAATGATGTCACACAAATTATACATTTTTTAGGATCCGCCCAACCTCATATCATCACTTCAACATTACGTAAGTAAGCGGTTATCTTTAACATTGCATTACATCAATATCCGACTAAACCCGCTCTCCTTACGTTATTACTTCCTATTATATGAAATGAAAATATCATAGGTTTCATTTCGCTTGCATTTAGTACTTTTTTAAAATGCTTGCTTTAATCGTAATTTTTATTGTACTTGGACTTGCAAGTAGTTGCAAGATGGAATTTGGAATGCCAACATTAATATTACGATTACGGGTACGACGAACGCACCAGAAACGAAAAGAAAAAATAAATAGCAGAAACTACTACTACTACACACACCACATTTTAACATAGAGCTTAAAAAGAGCGGGTTTATTTAAATTTAATTTTACCATTGTCCATATTTATTTAGAATTTTACTATTTACTAATTAGTACTAATTACACGTGGTGAGCAGACTATCAACTATTGTCAATTTTCCGGATCAGTATTCAGTTTAGAATCCGGTAAAGTAACATTAACAAAACAAAAGAAATCATATAACAAAAGTATTAAAGAACGATTAGGTGCTTATTTTTGAAAGGTCCTGCTTGAGTTATTTTGCTATTGCTATCTAACTAAAGTAAGCTTCACGTAAACAAAAGTTTGATCTTAAATTTACTAAATCTGGTTTTCCAGCTCTGAAGTTGTAAATAACGGAAGTCATCCTCTGTTGTATGTTGGTTTTCGAAAGTATTAGTAACCAGTCACAGCCACTGGCAGACCAACAAGCTGCTATTAATTGGCATGGCCACTGAAAAGATGGATATAGCTATGGATTCAGATCCTCCTAATAATAATTACGGTGCAGACTCTGCCGACTCTGAATCATCAATACCAACGGGAACTGGTACTGCTAATACTACTGGTACACAAGCAGGTAGTATGAACACGAGCCCAGCTTCATTTACTAAGGAAGGAAAAGTGACAATTCAGTACGATAACAAACGAACTATATTTTATAATCCAACTCAAGAAGTAAATCGAGATATTAGGTAATACAAAAAAGGACTGTCATGCTTATGTACGAATCATTTAAATGTTAAAAGGAATCTAATATAAAAAATCTTCCCATATTAATTTTTTCTATTGATAGTATATTAGGCATACAGACTTTTATTGCCAAGTCCAAGGAGACTAAAGGGGATGGAGTGGTTAACATTTTGGAGGCAATGGCAGCGTCCGGTATCCGGTCCATTCGATATTCGAAAGAAATTGATGGCGTGGATAGTATTCTAGCTAATGATTTCTCACGTCAAGCTGTTGAAGCTCTTAAGGAGAATATGCAGTACAATAGTGTTACCAACATTATCCCAAATTGTGAGGATGCATCGTAAGTAATTTATATTTTGATAGTCTATGGTCCTTTCCTTAGTTTATACATATGTCAATTTATATATATAATACATACTATCTATAGTTTTTTTGGGAATATAATGTGTGCTTTGGATTGTAGACTATTAATGCTGAGCAAGAGAAATCAATTTTTAGTCGTCGATGTAGATCCATACGGCTCTCCTATTCCATTCTTAGACAGTGCCTTGCAGGTGATTGACATACTAAAAATCAATTTTATAATTTTTATGATTCAGTCATTTATTTCTTAAACATATGACATGACATCATTACGGATTAAATTAATTGCTATATACGACTGGTTAGACTTACTTTCTTGGACTTTCTCGTAAGTAAAATATGAAATTTGTTAAACAGTCGATTTCTATAATATTTTTCAGTGTATTCAAGACGGAGGAATGCTTTTAGTAACAGCTACAGACATGGCAGTTTTAGCAGGTGGAAATACGCCAGAAACTTGCTTTTCTAAGTATGGATCAATGTCAATTAAAACAAAAGCATGTCAAGAATTGGTATGTTTACTGTTACACAACTAGTGCTGGCAAACTGAGCATATGTGAACATTTTATTTATACTAACTTGATTACTTTTGTAAAGGCATTACGAATCCTGATTCACGCAGTTCAGAGTTTTGCAAATCGCTACGGTAAATATGTGGAGCCTCTTTTATCCTTGAAGATCGACTTTTATGTGCGTATTTTTTTCCGAGTTAGCCAGAGTCCGGTTATGTGTAAACAAGTCGCCCTGTAAGTTTGCCTTTACAACTAAAGCTAAAAAAAATTAAAAAAAACGAACATTTGTTTTAGCTTTTTTCAATTATTAACTGTGTATAGTATATTTTAAATATGTATGTGACTAAAAATTGTATATGTTTATACAGTCACAAAGCAATCTATATTTGTATATATTAATCGATATAGACAAAGCTCCATGATATACCAGTGCACGGGATGTCACATGCTTAGTTTCCAGCCCCTTGTAATTAAAAAGGGACCAAATCACTATGGATGTCCTCGTGGTCCCCCCGTCGGTCCGCGTTGTCAGTTCTGTGATTCTGTGTTTCATTTCGGTGGACCAATTTGGACTGGCTTAATTCATAATAAGGAATTTGTTGGATTTATGATGGAAAACGCACATAGTGAAAAATATGCTTATTTAGGCACAAGTAGAAGAATTCAGGTATTTGTAATTTTATTTTTTGTATGAACTTATTATATGCGGACTTCAATTCTATGATTTATTTCTTCCGTTATAATAAAATTATACAATTGAACTCTGTAGGGATTGTTACAAGTTGTGAGTGAAGAGTCGGAAGACGTGCTGTTGTACGATCTTGGGCATTTGGCATCCGTTTTAAGGACGACGATAGTTCCTGTGCTTAAGTTTCGGTAAACAGGAAATTTCAGAAAATTTTGAATTTCTGAAGACTTAAAACTGAATTTTGAAAGTACACTTATTTTCAATGTATGCAAAGAGTTAACGTGTCATATTTCCGCTCATATTTTTGACCTTAGATCTGCGTTGCTTCATCGCGGGTTCAACGTATCTTCCAGTCATACAGGACCAGGTTTATTTAAAACAAATGCACCAAGCCAAGTTTTGTGGGAAATCCTGACAGCGTGGCACCGTGTTAGTAATGGGAGCAAATTAAAAGAAGGAACACCTGGCTATAATATTCTTAATAAATTTTTGAAAGAGGAGATTTCATCTAAAATTCCAGCCGTCAATTTTGAAATTCATCCCGAAGCAAATCCAGCTTCGAGAGAAATGAAGATTCTTAGATTTCAAAACAATCCGACTAGAAATTGGGGTCCGGGTATGAGGAATGCTTTTGATGCTAATCGGATTCGAAAGAAGGATACAATAGATAAAAATGAAACAAATATTGATTCGTGCTATGGTGATGATGAAGGAAGTGAACCCGTGGCTGCCAAAAAGAAAAAGTTTCAAGGAAAACGAAAAGCTGGCCACGAGAAAGACATTGTTGGGGGAGGGGAGGCTGTGTCAGGGTCCCATGTAAATGATAATGAGTCTGTTGAACAAATTAATGAGCATCCTGATGCAATGATGTAACATTTTTGTGTTATAGTATGTATAAATTCTGCGTGGTTTAAATATAATTTTATCATTGTAAAATAATTTTGTTTTTATGTATATATATATAATAAAATTTTTACCTCTAATAATAAAAATAATTACTGTGATATTATAGCCGACCACTGAGCACTGAGCTTGAAAACAATTATTTACTTTATCTGTATTTCGATTTTGACGTTTTTCTTTTAGAAAAAATGAATGAATTTTCAAATTTTGAAACCCTCTATTAAAGCCGTATCTTCACGATTTAAGTAATTCACATTTGCTCTATTCCGTACTGTAATCCAGTACTTTTCTCTCGGCAACGGGGTTCAGATTTCTAAGAAGTACTAGTTTTAAGTTAAGCGGTGAATAGGAGGGTTCGTGGTATCTAAGGTCGTTGTGATAAAGTAGAAGAGTGCATATGAATATTGAATCTTGACTCGCAACTAAGAACAAGAACAACAGCATAATAATAGTACATTCAACAATAATAGTTTTTTCAAAAAATCCTGTAGCAAGTCAGAGTTCGAAAGAAGTTCTTACACCATTCCTATTTTTTTATATTATGCTCTACTGAGAAAAAAATACAGTGGGGAAATTGGAACTTATAGGTTGTGTTAGTGCTTAATTTCAATTTCTATCATCAAAATAAAAATACTTAAAATTAATGCAATTACAGAATAACATAAACTTCGTTTTCCGTTTATCTGTTTCTTCTCTTAATTCCTAATTATCCTAATCTCCTCTGGTCCTCTATTAACTAAATGCACTCAAAAAGCAAAAGAACTTGAATATTCCTTTATTATTTGGCATGGTTGGCGCCAATATTTAAAGTTCGTAAAAGCCATTCGTTTACATATTCGCATCACAAATAATAATATCACATCCCTTTCCACATCCCAACATCCCTTTCATCATTCATTGATTTCATTGACCAAATAATTCATTACATATTTCCTATTCGGCGCTATACGTGAGCAGTAGTGCTGTAACTTCTTAAAATCGTAATTTACTTACTATACTACCGTTTGTGTTTAGATACAAGTCAGGAGTCTGAGACCTGAGAGTCAATAGACGTTGACGAAGTTGACAATTTGTAAAACAGACTTTTATTTTTTTTATAACTTCCAACTTCATTACTCGTACTTCACTAATTTCACTTTTAGATGCAGACATAAGCAAGCACGACAATTTATTTACTACCATTTAACGAATACTAAGACTTTTATTTTTAACTTAATGTACAAATCGTGCGAATGCTGGATGCTGAATTTGTTCTGTATCTTTACTTTACTGTCACCACCACTGAATAAATATTCTGAATGTTGAATCTAGGATTATCCCCCCTCCCTCTCCAATTAAAGCTTATTTACTCATAATAAAGTACATTCCAGTATTTTGAACTTTCATTGAATGCTATTTAACTTCAACCATACCAATACACTACATCCAGCAGTTACTTAATTGCTGTGTGAAATATATACCGTCGTCAACCGTATGCAGTCAGCCGTCAGCCGTTGCAGTGTGTGTTGTTTTTTTTTGCGTTTCGAATTTATTCAAATACATAACGTCCCTTAACAACTATCCAACCTCTTTCATCTTTATCATCTATTAATTTTTGATCAATCATCAATTGTCAGTATTGAGTATTACCCTTCAGAGCTATCATCTGTTTAAAATCCAGCAGGGTAAATCTTTAAATGAAAATACATTTTCAAAAATGTAAGAATAAGAACCTCTTGGAAGCCAACACGCAAATATATCACAGTTCGAATTTTTGGTAAGTCAGCATTGTCGAGAATTTTACTTTTGACGTGGTTTAATATTTTGTTTCGATTTTGGTGCAATTTAAACGATAGCCTACATTACACTCATTTCACCCTCAACCTTCAACCTTTCTTATTTTGAGGTTATAAACTGGCTTGCTGTTAGCAGTGCACGAATTCATGCCACTGCCAACTGCCCCAATTTTTTTTCGTGTGCTTGTAATATTTGGAAAACAGGGAGGTTGTTGAGTCAGTGATTATTAAAAGTGTGTTTATAAATGGTTCATACTATGAAAATATGCATGCCATACCCTACCGCTGGCTGTAGTTGCTTCTTCGAAAACGAAACAGGGAGCTATGAAGAAGCAATACTAATTACTTTTTTTTAAATTTATTTTTCTCGTCTAGCTAGCAAAGGAAAGGGCAAAGAAAGAGCATAAAAGAGTGTTTGACCATGGCTGATGATTTCCTCCACGGTGATATTGTGGAGGGGGTGGGAACAATAGTACCCGATGTTGACATCGGTGATCCCGAGAGCATCACAGGCACACATTACTACAATCATTCCAATTCTGGTATCAATGATAATGATCCTCTTCGTAGAGAGGGCAGGCTTCTACCGAACCTATATTCACAAACTGTTCAAGGTAGTCGTAATACAGGAATTGTTAATTCTGTAAGTCATTATCCTGCTACGTATGCTTCGATGGGATCTAGAGGAAATGCCAGTACCGTAGGAACACGTACGTAAAACTTTAGGTTTTATTGATTGAGCATTATCATTATTAACTTTATTCAATTTATTTTTTCATGGTGTTTATCCCTTGTGGTTTTTTTTTATTATATAGCTTTTGGTGGCGGTAGTTCCATGTCAACCTTACCAGTAGCAACCGTTTTACCTTATGCTAGCCAAACTCATACTACCACGGTTAGTTATGGAGTTGACCATGCTTTGGATCCAAATTTTACTGCTCCAGGACCAGGACCGATGCAGACCATGGCTAGCAATAGCTGTATGACTGGTTCTGTAGGAAATGTATGTTCGTCACCGGATCCTGTTACTTTCGTGGCTACCGAAGAGCTCAAGGGTTGTCAGCTGTGCAAACATAGTTTTCAGAACTCAACGGAACTTTTAAAGCATATGCAAGATTTTCATCAAGTGGATACACAGCATGTCGTACAAAATAGGGCTGCTCTGGACAAGCGATTGAGCCAAAAACTCAATCAAAATTCACTTTTTAACCCAGTTCCCGCAGTTAGCGTGTCTGCAACCACCGCACCGTTTATGTCATCGGTTAAGGCTCCAGTGGTGAATAATATGCCTTTCATCTGTCCTCAAACTACAGCCTCGTTTCCAAGTAGTGCAACCATATCAACTAGCACGACTGCACTAGTGAATCAGAGCCAAGTGGATTCGAATGGTAACTCGAATTCACTGATCCCCGGTGTACTTTACCGTGTTGAATCTAATGTGATCTCAAATAAAAGTTGCACCGAAGAGTCATCTGCTCCAAGTTCAACAGCAGCAGTTACCGGGCTTCCCCCTCCAGACCTTCGAATAAGCCTTGAACCGGATTTTAATGTGCATAATAAGAAAAGGAATCCACCGGGCTTACTGACTTCACTATTACAACAGCAACTTGAGCTAATGAATGGGGAGCCAATTGTTCGAAGTGTAGACGGTAACTTAACACCAAAGCAAGAGCGTCAAGCCATGGAAATGATTGGTAATTTAAATTAATTTAATTCATTGTCTTAAAATTGTCTTATTATAAAGTCTAGAAATGTTAATCCCTATTATTAATGAAAAACCACAAATTATATGAATTTACCGATTGTCAAATCTCTTACTACCTTGACAGTTACGGAATGTTTGAGCGACTTCTACTGTAAAATGTGCTTGGAAAAATTTAATGACCGTGAGACAGGAATTGCTCATGCAAAGCGGCAGCATTTGGGATGGAAACCATTTCAGTGTTCTAACTGCCCTATGCGCTTTGCAACCGCAACTTTAAGAAAAGTTCATAAACTGGCGCTTCACACAAACCCTGTAAATCAGAACGCAAGAACTGAGCAGGCTAGTAATGCTTTGGTCGAAGTTATCTCAGTATCCAGTATTGGAGAGAACACAATTGATGCCAAACATTCTGCAGCATTAACTTCACAAGCTTCTACAAATAAAGTTCTACCACTGTCGTATATGACCCCTACATACCCTTCTTTCGGATTTTATGTTGATTCAGCTACAGAATCTCCTAAAGAACCATTAGGCAATGCATCGAATGCATTAAAATCTACTGATCGGGAGGGTGTATGCATTCTCCCGGATGATGAAATTCCTCAAGAGCAAACCTATACTGACAACTCCAAGAATAATTATCTCAATCCTGTACGTGACAACCCAGTACACCTTCGCATACTTGAGACACAAAATCCCACGCCGCTTGTTAAAACTGCACAGAAGGGTCCAATACCCCATGATATTTCGCAGCCTCAGAGTTCTGAATCCCGATTAAATTATACGGCATTTGTATCTACGGATGGTACGCTGAACGGCGCCCAAATTGAATTCGCTGCTAACATGATCGGTAAGCATCAGTTCAATGTATAAAGTAATAATTTATTTAATTGTATCCATTTTGCGTCAGTCCTTACAACATTCATTAATAAATTAAAAGGCAATAATTAAATTGAGAGCAAAACTATGTTTATTTACTTTTATTTTTGAAGAGCAACTCGCGAGTAAAAAGTTTCGGTGCAAGATTTGTTATCAAGAAGTGATGCATCGGACGCATGCACTTAATCATGTTCGTCACCTTCACTTAAAGGAACTTTATAAATGTCCGGGTTGTGGTGATATGTTTACTTCAAAGGCATTGAAAGATCGGCATCGCTCCGAATGTCATAATGGCAGAGTACCAATACCAAACCACCAGAAGGAGTATCCTGTAGTGAATGATCCTGTGGGTATACATCCTACCGAATTACAAGCACATGCACTTCGATCCGTGGGTAAGTTTGATTTGTCTAGAGACAGTGCAGTCTACGTATGTTCCAGTTTGCCAGTATGTAATAATTATTTATTATCACAACTATGACGACAATGCATAATGTACAAAAATCTAGAAGGTATCGGTAGAAGAAGGACATTGATTTGAAAGTTTGATTCTTTTCTATTTTCAGAGAAGCACGGTGACAAATTCCGATGTAAAAAATGTAAAAAAACATTTAAAGCAAGAGGGCATGCTATTAGTCACATTCGCCAATCACATTTCGGTCGATCCCATATGTGTAATTCATGTGGATATTTCTTTGAGGACGATCTTCTTGTTCACCGATCAAAGTGCAACACCACAGCTCAGATTTCACCAAAAAAAGGTCCTAGTGGTAAGTGCTGACCTTTCAATATGTATTGTTGTATTGAGCTTGATACCTTAAACTCGTAGCCTATTGTGATCTCACACATATAGTTTGTTTAATTTCACTATTATTTTCGAATCCAAAATTTCAGAGAGTGACGCAGAAACTACTGGTATCGTTTCGAATGAGGTACAACATTTGAGATCGATGATGGAAAACAGTATCCAACGTGCTGTAATTCGAAATCAAAGTCAGTCATGGGATGTAAACTACCAGTGTCAACTGTGCTCATCCCAGTTCGACAAGCGTTCAAATGCAGAAGCTCACTTGTGGATAGAACATATACGAAACGAATGGGCACTCACTAGTGGCAGTTCAAATGTGGATTCCATTTACCTCCAGTTTCTTCAGGAACAATTTACGAATCCTCTCAATTCAACTGGTAGCACTAATAAAAATCAAGAAGCTGTCAATCCGTCTTCAGGTCTTGAGCAACATTACTTATATGCTGAGTCTATGGATAACATAGAACCTGAGACAGAAGATAGTAGCAATTACATGAACTTTGAAGGACCTGAAGATGAGGAAGAAATGGTCTTCGATCCAGTGGCGATGAGTGAGAATCAAATTTATGTCGAAGAAGCTGGAAATAATGTTAATATTGAATCTGCCCATGGTGACGATGGACTTTCTTTAGACGGGATTAATCCTATACAGTGCAAAGTTGAATTGGAAGAACCTCAGGAGGTGCATGGACAGTTTGACGACGGAGAAAATGACAACGATAATTTTGAAAACGCAGATTCTAACGACAATGACTATGGCGGAGATATTGGTATTGGAGACAGTGTCAACGATGAGAGTAATGACAGGGTTTCTGACGATGAGCAGACACCGTTTAAAGTTGTCAGCTACAGCAGTACTGGTTTTGAAAAAATTAAAAAATCCTCCATAAAATCTGAACCAGGGATTCAGCTTGAAGAAAACGTAGACACCCCAGAGACGACTAGAACTAGTAGATTAAAAAACAGAAATAGTGCTTCAACTACAAACGAGGCTGACGAAGCCATTTCAAATTCCATTAAAAACTCTACTGTCGTAGCTGGGAGAAGTGCATCAAAGAATAAAGTCACTGAGGGCTTGGACTCTGGTAAGCTCGTGCCTTCTGCACTATTAAGTGAAGCGGAGCTAAATCAACTGAACGTGAAAGCGTTACGGTTTATAAGTAAGTTGCAACTATTAACTGTTTCTATCACTGCTTTGTATGGAATGTGTGGCGTATTGCAGGAAGTCCTTGATAAGGAATTTAATAATTAATTGACTTTTTGGGATTTTTTTATGTTGTGCTTTAAATATAATCGTGATAATGATCAATGTACTTTAAGGGGAAAAGACTGGCCAATATTATTGCATTGTTTGTCAGCGAAAAACGAAGCTGCGGCGACAACTTGTGGAGCACGTACGACGGGTTCATTTATGCGGAGAGTCAGACTTAGAAGAAGGTGAGGCTATATCAAAATTTGTTGTTTTCCAACTTCCAACTGATTTTAAACATATATTTCATAAAATCTACAACTCGACGTTGTTTTGTTTAAGGAGCATCAATTCCGTCGGGGAAAAATTTAGGTGGTACCTCTGACAATGAACATCGTATGTATTGTTGCTACTGCGAAGACATTTTTTCTGCCGTTGGGGAGAGAAAATTTCATGAGCGTTACTGTGTCAGTAGAACTTCAGCATTAGCTCTAGACGTATCAAATTCAACTGGGGTTAACGTTACAAAGGGAATTGGACCTTTGCCTACCACTGAACAACGTGCTTTGCGCTTCATTCGTAAGTCTAAAATGAATAATCGATATATATTTATTTCTGTATAAGCCTGACCTCTGCAATTTTTCTAAATAAATACGTTGTGTGGTTTACAATGGTACTATGAAATATAAATTGTAATTATTATAAAAATATCTTGCAGGCCCTGATAAAAACGAATTTATCTGCACCATCTGTAAAATTCGAGCAACTAAAGCCGATCGTCTTATCACTCATGTTAGCACAATCCACTTCGGCGATAATTCCCAAAAGTGTCCAAAGTGTAATAAGGATTTCCCTGAAGGAGTCAATCGCAAAAAACATACAGCGCATTGTAGGGGAGGTCAAGGCGCTGGTGCTGTCGCCTTGGGAGGTCGCATTCCCCCCAAGAATATTAAAAATGCCAAGTCAAAATCTAAATTCAAAAAGACTGGAGTTCGCTCCAACTTTTACGTGGATTCCAATGGGCGATTAAAGAAGAAAATGGGGAGACCATTCGTCAATAATGTGGATAATACTGTATTGCGTAACAAGACTAGTTCTGGAAATTCTGTATCTACTACATCTAAAGCCACTGCCACTGGGGGCACTAGACCAGCAGAAACACTTATTGATATTGTAAGTGACGATAATGAGGAAGATATTGCCAGTGACAATGACAATGACGCCACACAGGATCCAGACTGGGAACCTAATGCTTCCCCGTCCTCTGCTCCACCATCTCCTCCACCTCGATCTGTGTCACCAACTATAGGGGAACCAGAGACTCCAGATCCAGTACCCCCTCCAACGGTGGTCGCCAAGCCCGTATCACCCGAAGAAAATACAAAGGTTGTTGCGACCAAAAAACCATCAAAACCATCCAAATCTTCAGTAAAACTTGTGAGTGCTCCAGATTCTAAGGGTCGTTTAACTGCGGAGCAAATTAAACGAGCTAAGAAAATGATAAGTAAGTTTTATGTGTAACGTGTTGGATAAGCCGTTATTTTATTTTTTATGACTTATGATTAATTATGCTCGCGAAATTAAATGATAATCGATGTGAATTGTAAAATTCCAGTTGCATGGAGTGTTGGGGGCAAATATTCTTTCTCCAAATGCTCGGAGTGTTCTGTCCTTTTTACGAAGTATGAAAATGCCGAGTCTCACATTCGTAAACTCCATTTCGGGGAAGGTCAACGTGGAGACACGATTGAGCCAAGTGAGGAGCATAACAGCTCCACCAATGGCAGTGAATCTGATAATATTGTAGATGTTAGTGAGGATGATAATACTGCTACTGAGTCTAGCAGCAGCAAGAAACGCCCGAATGACATTGACCTGAAAGATAGTGCAGCAGCGAACAAGAAGTCGAAGCCAAACGACCCACAGGACTCAGGTTCTGAAGAAGATGTGTATTTGAACAATGACGATAACGATGGTGGATTCTCCGAGCCTGAGCCTGAAATTGACAAAATGGATTGCATTGCTGACGACGGAGGCAACAGCAGTCATGAAAAGGACGTCAGCCTTGAAGCAGTATCACCGTCTAAAGTAAATCCCCGAAGGATTAAAATGTCAATGGCGTCGGTGTCTGCTGATGTCCTAAAGAAAAAATATATGATGCCGAAACGTGTGTCGAAAGTATTAACTACTTTGACTTCGAAAGAGTTCAGTGATGCACAGAGTTATATACGTGAGTTCAAAAATTTCAGACATCCTTTATTTAAGTATACATTTAGGATATGCGCTACTGAAATTATGATAACATTCGAGGTACTTAATTTTGTTTTTTTAATTACAGTTAAAATCGACCAAGCAGGATACCAGTGTAAGGAATGTGGTGCGAAATTCCCTAGACTAAATAATATTTCTCGACACGTACGACAAAAACATTTTGTTGAGCGTCCTCATCATTGTCTAAAGTGTGATGAGCGTTTCTTTCACAATAATCAATTTGAAACTCATAAAAATCTGTGTGAAGGAAAATTATCTGAAATTAATTCGGAATCAGAAATTGAAAAAAGTCCAACTAAATCGCCGAAACTGTTAATACAATCTGGTACTAGAGTCCCCAGTGAAGCTGAAGGTATCATATCGGATAAGTTGAATGATCAGAAAGATGAGGATCCGATGAAATTTATGGGTGCGTTTTTTGTCTCAAATAATCATTTATATGGATATTTTTGTTTCTGTGTTAAACATATTATGTGACTTCTTATTTTGCGTACAACTGTTTGTAGTTTTTTCTGTTGCTGTATGCGCTATTTTTATTTTTACAGAACGATTATCGAAGAAAGGGAAGCAAAGAAAGTATCGTTGTCAGATTTGCAGACTTGTTCTCAGCAGTTTTGGTTCATGCCTTAAGCATATTCAGAAGCTTCATTTTGGGGCAACGCCTTTTAAGTGTGAAAAATGCGGCGAAAGTTTCCGATATAGCAAGACATTTCAAAATCATAAGAATGTATGTCATGACAAACCTGAGGAAACAGCTGTACAAGCGGAAGATGTGAGTCTGGTAAGCTGCAAGGATGAAAAAGTTAATGCTTCCAAAGCTACAGCGTCATCACGTGAAACAGCAGTACCATCATCAGGGTCATATGGAGGGAATCGGTTTACAGAATCGAAACATTTCGTTTGTAAATTGTGTGGAGAAAAATTACCCGATAAGCCATTGGTTCGGTATCACCTTGTCAGTGTTCATTGTAAGTTTTATCATTTGCATATCTGTATGTATTCTTTTATTTTTGTTTGGTAATGACATTGAAAATTTAAGTATATGCTAATAATAGCGTTTTCACAATTTTAATAGAGTTAAAATTAAATTCAATTTTATAACGAAATTGTGCAACGTATACTGAGTCCATTGGGCTATCGTCGTTGGACGACAGTGTCAAGTTTATTTTAATAAAGTTGTCTTTCTCTCTAGAATAATTAATCAGTTGTATTTACTTGCTATTAGTATTAATACTATGTACTAAATGTACCCCCCCCCCCCCCTGGCCAACTGCTCGTGGCTTTGCCTGAAAAATACAAAAGCAATGGCTCAGTATTTTTGGAAAACATATTACTGTTTTGTAGATGGAGAATTGCAAAATATGGGACAAGGTATGAAATTCTTTGATGATGCCAGTGACAAATTGGTGGACGATTTAACTATGGAATGCTCGGGATCTTCGAACCCAGTGGAAACAAGTAATGAAATTGCTCGCACACTTGAAGACACAGGGCTGCGCTTAACCAGAAATACTGAGAAAGGTATATATTTGGAGTTTGGAGAAAGTGTGTTGGTGAAGTCGGGTGAAATATAAGCATTAGTTTTATACCACTTGCATGTTATTTAATTCATTTATTTTCAGAACTTGGCAAAATATTAAGCGTATCATCACACTCTACTTCATTGATTGAAAACAAAACATCAAACCACAGCAAAACTCCAGATGAAGCTTCTGCGTCCTGCTCGGCAGCTGCGATGAGCTCTAGCAGTGAGTGCAATATTTCTGAAAATATGGGTTTGGATTTCGAGAAAGATGGGAATAATGTCAAGATTCACAATAGTGAGAAAGAACTACTAGCGTCTTTGCAAGAAATTGAACCTTATCGACTCCTGGATGGATCTATGGAAATATTTAAAAAAGCTACTGTGAGGATTCAACCACTTAGGTTTAATGGCATTCTGCCGGCCTCATTACAACAGGCTGCTAAAGAACTATGTGGTAATTAAATATAGCGCTGTATAAAAATTACTATGAAGCAAGTATATAAGCAAGGGTATAGTAAATAGGTGCAAAAGATCCATTAATTAATGCTAACACAACGTCATTTTTATCAGTGAAACATTCCGATCCACATTCTGCGCCTTTCAAATGTCGAAAATGTGGAAAAGGGTTTGGAACGTTTACCGGATGTTACGGTCATGTCCGGATTCAACACTACGGAGAACATCGCTATCAGTGTACCATTTGCCTTCGATTTCTAACCGATGGGTTAAGCAATCATATGAAAGCTTGTAAAAAACGTAAGTTTATTATTTCATTTAAATTCTAGGGCGTAAAACTTTCTGGATTGAAATTTTCTATAGATATGCTGTCTGTGTGTGTGTGTGGTATCTTTTATGGGCTGAAAATTATAAAAAAGATCTTTCTTCCTGATTTCTGTTCGTCCGGTCATGGTTGGAAAAATGGAAACTAATTTAATAGCTGACATTTACTACTAATTTTTCCGGTCTCTGTGTCATACTCCTCAGGTGTCGCCAACAAATCTGCTCAAAAATCTGCTCACACGTCTGAGAGAACTGAGAGTCCAGCAGAAACAGAATGAAAGGGTGTAATAGCTGGTCATGACTATGAATATGGAATGGATACTACACTACCCACCAACTACGACTCATGATCATTGCCAGTTATTATTAAAAATTAAATCACCTTCGTATAAAACTAGAAACGAAACCACAACATGTGTACACCTTCCCAACTTGCGTAACTGCAATTATTTTTTTTTTACTGAATTTTTATTTATTATTCTCTCCTATTGATGGCTGCTTCTGATTCAGGATTAGTTTTTAACAATCCTCACAATTGTTGCGGCCAAGTGATCGGAGAGACATTGTGGGTCTATGAAATCATAAAAACAAATTTTTTTTCTAAGATTGAGTATTGCATACAAATATTTTGTACTGTAACTCATTCGGTTAAGGTAGAAATACCTAACTAATCTTCGCTTTGAAATGAAATTGTGTTATGTTTCGTGCTATTATGTATTTGTCTGTATAGAACGAGCGAAGGACTCAAAAAGACAGCATCGGGGACATTATTGTCGAACTTTGATATGAAAAAATGATTTTATTATATATAATGTTATCCAAATAAGTATTAAGTTATATGTTTCCGGTTGAGATGCGTTTATCTTGTATGCCCTTATCTATATTTATAGTTTCAACTCTCCATCATTTTATTTTATATAATAAGATTATATTATTGCACTAATTAGAATCAGCAAAATTGAGAAAGGCAGAAAATAGCCAAGGGGATTTAAAAGTAAAGCATACAGAGTTGTTACCAACAGAAGAAAACGATCAAAATTTGCTGGGAGGAGAATGTGGCATGTCTGAAGCGAGTCAAGCATGTGTATCTGAATATTCCTGTTCCAAAACTGAAAAAGAAAGCAAGAAACCAGGAAATCTCCGTATCAATGAAACGCATCAAACTGGAAGTCAGACCTTAAATATTGACTGTGAAGTAAAAGTTAATTCAGCATCTCTTGCAGTTGTTGAAGGGCCTTCATCCTCTTCTCAGACTTCTAGTAACAAAAGTGGTATCCTTAATGATGAACAGATTTCTCAGGCACACAGCTTGATTCGTAAGTTATGGTTTTTACTGTTTTTTTCCCTTGTAGCACAATTTTTCCTCAGCAAATAGAATATAAAAGCTGGGGGTTCGTCATACCAGTTAGCCTAAATCACCCAATTAAAATCAGCGTGTTATTGTTTTACTTTTTATTTCTGTATGTAGGTGAAATTGTGGAGTCGGCGGGGGGTAGCAAGAAAAAGAAAATTCTCTATGAATGTACATTTTGTAAATTAAAGGATGAAAAGTTTGCTCGTATTCGTCGTCATGCTAGAGAAGTACATTTTGGCGAAAAACCATATGGTTGCAATTACTGTTTTAAAAGATTTTCAAAAACTTCCGATGAGCGAGAGCACAGCTGGATTTGTTCCGTTAAAATATTGTCACAGGCTTCAGAAGTTGTTCAACCAAATCCTGTCACTGTTGCTATTCGTACTTCGTCAGTGCCATCTTCCCCAGAAACTGTATCTTCTCAACCTAAAAGTATTATTAGAAAATCTAGGAAAAAATCGAAATCAAAGAAATCAAAAAAGTCGAAAATCCAATTCGGAAGTCCATCCTCCAATCACTCCATTAATGAAAGTCAAGATAGTGGTAGAAGCACATCCTCGTCTAAAGTGAAATTTGATTTTCATAAGTCACTAAAATCTCAAGACCGTGATGAAAGCTCAGTCGCGTCAACTACTACATCTGCTGTGCCCATTAAGGTTAATCTTCCGGTTGTGTTCATTAAAGAGGAGAGAGCAGAAGAAACAGACTTAGAACTACCCGAAATATAAAATTATTTGGCTATGCGTATGATTGATGTCTAATGACAATTCAGTAAGTATACGTCAAAACTTATTTTAACTGATGGTCTGGATTACGGATGAATAGTTTGGTATTTATAATTATTATTATTTTGATATAAATTGTTTTTTTTCGAATGTATCTTTATTTTCTTTTTGAAGTGTGTACTTATGTGCACAGGATAGATGTTCAGTGTTGAATATTTTCTTGTAATCTTGTATCAAATTGTACTTACAATTTATCGCATCACATAAGAACTGTTTACTTTTTGTTGTGAATTATTTAAATATAACTGTTTTGACGTTGTACTCTACATTAATATGCTGTCATTGAATTAATTTTTATATTGCTTAGGATTAATAACTACTATAATTATTATAGATTCGAATTTTTAAAAAATACAGTTTTGTATGATTGGATGTTATTGAGCTCTTGAGGTTAAAGTTTGAATTCCAGTTTAAATTTCCAGAATAAGTATATTCGTATGGCAGGGATAACACGATTATTGTTATTGATGATTTTATATTAGTTAGCAGATTAGAATTGGTGATACACTCAAAACATAAGTTTAACGTTTAACTACATTCTCCTATAAGTCAGGGCACTGCCTATCTATACTATTATTATACAAAGAAATTACGGGGTACTTCTCTATACATTACTATCATTTAATTACTCCTTCAAAAATGTGTAGCAATAATGTAGATGATATTTATTGTGTATCAGCTAAACCCAGCTCCTATTATTAGTAACATGGTTATTTATGAGCAATATTTTTGCATTGCTAGTAATTAGTTGCTGTGCTGGTAGTGTAATATAGATGTAATAAGCACAGTTATATGCTACATTATACATAGAAACTTA
>JAQFZE010001001.1:0-20557 GCA_034695245.1 Dicyrtomina saundersi | reverse complement strand
TTCTAGGCAAACGACGCAAAATGCAATCGAGTTACTTTGGATCTATACTATTTAAAAGTAGCCTGATTTTTTGAAATGGGTCTTTCCAAATTCTGGGTCGGTCATGTCGCGTCATTCCCTTGTAAGATCTTTGTATACAATTATAATTTTCGCAACCCTTAACTGTAGGATTAGGGTGCTAATTAAAACTTTCCATTTAACGTCACTTGGGAAATCCTAAAGTAAAATAGTTTCTAATTAATGGTTACTAGAAGTTAACTAACAAAGTAAACATGCATGTATGTATGTACGTACATAGGAGTTTACCCTAAAATACTAAATACTAGGTCATCGCAGCTACTACATTTAAAAATTATTAAAAAGAAATCATATGACCTACTTTAATGCATAATTATATGTAAAACGATTTAACATTTAAATAATATTTTATTTAATTGATAGTTTTGAGCTTGAAAGTTAATAGATTGGATACATAAGAATTTGCCTCGAAATACCAACCTATCGCGGCCATCCCTTTTAAAAAATATGTAAATGATAATATGATATGGCAAACTTAAGAGTTTGAATTTAATATAATAGTATTAAATATTTTTATTAAACTGTAAACGGTTTTTATCGTTTCTACTTTGTCATTATTAAAAAAGCAAAAGCTATATAAACATTTTTAAAATTTTGATTGTAGTTCTACAGCAACTGCTCCACTAGGAAATATTTAAACCAATAATAACGACTGTCCTTACGTGTATTTATTCTTATATTAGAAAACCCTACAACTGTTTTAATACTATGTGCGGCTTTAGTTAAATTTAAATTGATATTCACTGGTCTAGATTTAATTTTTTCTGTCTCTCAATGTCAGTACTATTCTAAAACGAAGTGCTACCACTAATCTGCTCTCCAGAATATATATAAGTATGTCAGATAAATAGCAAAGAAATGCTGCTTACAAAACAAGATCTAAAATGGTAAATTGCTGTGTTGCCGCTAATTGCCATTGTTTGTCAACTGGCATATTTATTAATAAAACCTTTAAGCAAAATAATTTGTTTTGTAAACTAAAGGGCTTAGGCGCCAATTAAAACTTCCCATTTAAAGTATTAGGCAACCTAAAAGTAAAATAGCTAGAATAGTAAGTTTGAAATAGTACTAGAAGTTAACCAACAAAGTAGTTACGTGCATAAATTTAGTTAATAAACTAAATACTAGTACATGGCAGCTACTACATTAAAAAATTTTTAAATATAGAAATCATATGGAAAGCTTTAATTGATATATGTTATACCCTTTTAATTTAAAATTATGATTTATATAATAGTTTGAAGCTCGATAGTTAAAATGCTTGGTGAGTAATGATATGCCTTTAAAGAATAAACTATCGCGGTCTTTCTATTAAAAACTATTAAATTAAAATGATACGACAGACTTAAAAGTTTTTATTTTAAAAAGGAATATGTATATGGAACATTTAAATAACTATCAACGGGTTTTTCTTTGTTTCTACATGGTCATCACTGGAATAGGTATTGCTATTTAAACATTCTATTAATTTAAAATACGGAATTTTAATAACTTTGATGGTAGTTCTACTTCAAAGGCAACTCCTCCGTTTGGAAATAATTAAACCAATAATAACAACCGTCATTACTTACGTGTCTTTTATTTTTATAAGTTTCTACGATTTTCTTGATAATAAGTGTAGATTTAGTTATATCTGACTCTACTCTCAAGTGGTTTGGTTTTTTCGTTTCTATCTCTAGTACTATTTTCAAGCCAAGTGCTACCACTTTTACTGCACGTCAGATACGCTGACAGATAAATATCACATAAATGTTGCTGACAAGAGAAGATCTGAAATGGAACATTGCCGCGTATTCCCTCATTTCAAAGCTCAACATCCTTCCGTTGCAGGTGTCTCAAGATTGGGATGGAAAATCGAAATCCGTTGTCACAAAAATAAAAAAGCAGACAGTTAGATGGAGACTATTTGTACAAAGAATTTGGTCGTTTTTATTTGGGTTACTAGTCACTACCCTTGCAATCAATCTCTTACGCCTCGTAATGTACCCATCTGACACAGATAAATCCTTTTACGTCCCATTTCTGTTGAGTGTAGTTCTTGTATTCACTTCCTGTTTTTGTAGCGACATCATTATCTCTTGGTTTTGGCCTGATTTAAACGCTCTTATAATTGATGAAGTCACCTGCGGATTTGAAAAATCCTCTTGTAAAATAACTAGTGGAATTACAGGTAATGCAATACTGGAGTTATTTTTTGTCATATATTGTTATTTACAATATTCATTCAGTCCGGTACAATTTTTGTTCATGGCGAAACGCTATCTCATCTATGTCTGACAACGTATAACCAATTATGAATCAATTTATTGTGTTTTTTTTGCAGATTCAATTCAACTAACGAGGCTCTTCATAATTTATCTGCCCTTCCTCGTTTCGTGCTTTGGACTTGTAGGCATCCTGTTGTTTTTCTACGATCCGCTTATACCACTCAACCTGTACTCGTTCCTTTACCACATTGCAAATTTTGATTTTCAAACATTTGTATTAGTTAAATGGGTCTCCTTTGTAATATACTGTGTACTACTTGTACCATTACTTGTCATAACTTATCATAACATTTTTCTTATAATTTCCTTTATTCAAACTCTGAGTTTACGGATTGACAGTATCAACGCCAATATCCTTTCATGTGCAACAAACAATGCGTAAGTACTATTCCCTAAAATTCAATATGAATTATTGCTAATATTTACAGATCTTTAAATGCCCAGGCAGCTACTTCTTGTTTTAATTGTTGGATTTTGATGGCATTTAATTTTTTTTGGGTCTTAGAATCAACTCGTGGAGGACGCATCGAATGCTCATCAACATGTGTAAAAAATTTCGAAGCCTTCAGCTCCTCACCAACTACTTCAACTTGTGTTTTTGCAATGTTATATTTCTAGTCAAAATTGCATTATTGACCGAAGCAATTACCATGGGATATCTTGCCATTCAACACCGTCACTCCGAGCCAATTATTGCTTTAGCAGGTTTATTCATTGCTTTGGAAGTAAGTGTCATGTTTATCATTTTGTTTGACAAGGCATTTGTCATCCCTGAGAAAATGAACGAGGTGAAAATGGAGCTGGAAAGTGTGAGTGTTACCTACACACGGGGATACATGAGACGAATGGTGCGAGCAGAAATAAAATCGCTGAAAATCGATGGAATTAAAGTTGGTCAGTTTCGGACGTTAGAACGTGAGTCCACTCCTAATTTTATTGATTTTGTAATCAACCAAATTGTTTCACTGCTTGTTATGTAACTTGATACTTAAGGTGAGCTTCTATTTTAAACGATACTTACTGTTAGTCTACAATAATATTACATGGGTAATAAAATTAGCTGTAACTAACTCATTTTTGTTTACGCACTGTAGCACATATGTTGATCTGTACAATATTGTATACAATATATATTTTATTTTATATGATTTGTTGGTCTTTGACATCGACATACAATTGCCAAGGCAACTTCTTTTTTAATTTTAAGTTAAGAGGGTGAAACATAATGTATTAAATTAAACTATTTAAGGGGAACGGTGGTATATCAGTTAGTTTGTCACCGGGGGCACAAATTATATTATTGAATGAGTGTATGAAAACTCGTGTAAAATGTATTAACGTATTAAAAACGTGTTTTATCTTAAGATCACAGGTGACGGTTCTTTTTATAAAAGATTACGAAAGTAGGTTAAATTTTGTTCATGTATTATTCGCTGTATTTAAATTCTGAGGCTTGCAAAAAACGGTTTTATCTTATAACAATATCACATACAATATCCTAAAAGCATTAAAAATATTTAAAGTAAATTTTGTTTAGTGTTTAAAATACTTATTATATCAGAAAGTGCCTAAAAAAAATTAAATGTATGTCAGTATCCCCATAATACTAATCCCCATAATAATAAGTTTTTGCAATAGCAGTGTTTTAAAGCTATTCAACGGTATCTGCGCGTCACTATGCGCTATGCATTTAACCATTATAGGGTACTCCAAAATAAGACAGCGGACAGGAGACCGCGAACGGGGGACTTCGGACAGCGGACGGCGGAGAGCGAACAGCGGAGCGTTCAAATCAGGACACAAACCAGTGATAATAATGTTGCCACAAAAACATTACCCGAATGTAAAGAATGAGGAAAACACGTAAGGTATGTACAACGATTTGTCTGTGTCGGATGGGTACATTATGAGGCGTAGGAGATTGATTACAAAGATGATGATTTCCAACCCGAATAAAAACGACCAAATTCGTTGAACAAACAGTCTCCATTTAACTGTCTGCTCTGTTAGTTTTGTGATAAAAGATTTTGATTTTCGATCCCAATGCCATGTCACCTGCAGCGGAAGGATGTTGAGCTTGGAAATAAGGGAATACGCGGCGGCAATGTTACATTTCAGATCTTTTCTTGTCAGCAACATTTCTTTGGTATTTACCTGTCAGCGTATCTGGCGCGCTGTGAGGTGGTAGCGCTTGACTTTTAAATAGTACTGAGATAAAAACGAAATTTTAGTCCACTAAATATAAAGTCAGATATAACTAAAACTACACATATTACTAAGTAAATCGTAGAATTTTCTCATATAAGAATAAAGGCACACGTAAGGACGGTCTTCGTTATTAGTTTAATTATTTCCAAGTGGATCAGTTGCTGTTAGAACTACAATCAAAATATTAAAAATTCATATTTATAATTTTAAAACTGTTTGAATAGCTATTACTTTTCTATAATGACTGAGTAGAAACGAAAAAATACATCATACAGTTAATTTAAAATTTAATATTTTATTATCAAATTAAAACCCTTTAGTTTGTTATATCATTTCATTTAAATAGCTTTTAAATTGGTTGGCCGCGATTTTTTTTATCGTAGCGTATCTTCATCCACGTAACATATTTACTTTAAAGGTTTAAACTATTAAATAAACCTAAATTTTAATTTCAAATGGTATAAAATATATAATTACATTTAAGTTTGCTATAAGATATCTTTTTAAAAATTTTAAAATGTAGTAGCTGCGCTGGTCTATTTTTTTTAAAGTAAATTCTAATAGACGTACAACTACTTTGTATTCTAGCCTATAATATGCTAAAAATGTCATATCGTCTGTCAAGAACCGAAATGACCTACATCCTATTTAAGTTAAAATTAAAATGATGTATGTCAAAAAATACTAAATGATAATAATTAGGGATGCGTACAATACTAAATACGAGTTTTGGAAGAGTGCAAAATGTTCTATTTACATGTGTTTTTTAAAGTTCAAAACGCATTATTTTGATGTTTTTGAAAAGTGCAAACTGTTCTATTTACATGATTTTGAAAAGTGTAAAATGTTCCATTTACACGTTTTTAAAAAGTGCAAAATGTTCTATCTACATGTTTTTAAAAAGTGGCAAAATGTTCAATTTAAATGTTTTTTAAAAGTGTAAAATGTCCCATTTTCATGTTTTCAAAAAGTGTTAAAATGTTCTATCTACATGTTTTTAAAAAGTGGCAAAATGATTCATTTAAGTGTTTTTGAAAAGTGTAAAATGTTCTATTTACATATTTTTTAAAAGTGCAAAATGAAATATTTTGATGTTTTTTAAAACTGCAAAATGTTTCATTTACATGTTTTTTAAAAATGTCAAATGTTCTATTTACATATTTTTTAAAAGTGCAAAATGCAATATTTTGATGTTTTTGAAAAGTGTAAAATGTTCTGTTTACATTTTTTTTGAAAAGTGCAAAATGTTCAATTTACATGTTTTCCAAAATTGCAAACTATGCTACGTCACGCTATTCGATGAGTTTTATAGATAGTGCATTTTTTAATTAGCTAAGAATGGATATGGATCATTTTGGTTCTTCAAAGACGATATATTACTTCCACAATGCGTAGGTGTTATTCATAACTTGGTGCTTAAAACTGATCCAAAGATGCGCATTAAATTTTTTGGACTGACCTGACTGGCCCCTATATTCTGTCAAGTACGGTAGTATGTATAGTTATATTTAATGCAAAAAATCCACAATAATCTTGTAGTGAAAAAACAAGAGAAAATAGCTTCAACGTTTTAAGCTATCAACTTTGAATAAAAAAACAAATCTTACCTAAATTGGTATCATTGATTGAGTCTGCAGTAGTTGTCGTTCTTGAAACGTTCCTGTTTCTATGTATGATGACTCACACAGGGGAGATATTGCTTAATGCCTATGTATCCTGCGGTGGTGAAGCACAGCACATCACGTACGTGCAATAATCTAACCAACTTCTTCTTTCCTCGCCTCGTAGTAATGATACGTTCGTACTTGATACTTGCGTGCACGCTATATTATATGTTTGTAGTACACGTATATCCTGAACGAATGATTCACTTGGTGATTTACATATAAAGCTGTGCAAAAAGTTAATGCAGTTTTCTGCGTCTCGTGTGGTGTGTGTAGTGAGCGCTCATCAACCTCATCCCATTCTATTCAATTCAGTTTCAATATATTTTTTCGCAGTTGCAGAGCTGTACCAGACTAACTGACCAACTCATTTTTATCCTGATTTATTTGTTCACATGTTAATTCCTCACCTACTAACTAAATCCCTACAGTAGCTATGTGTAACTACACTGCTAAATATAATAGTTTTTCGATAATTCCAGTATATAGAGGCTGGAAAAAAAGCTCGTTAAAGTGGTAGTTTTTAACTTTGAATTTAACACAGTGATTGAGTGATATACTATTACTATGTTCGAAAAAAATAAAAATAAAGTCATTATCTACTATAATTAAAAGCCAACGACTGTGTCTGCAGAAATCGATCAGAAATGGAAAACGAAGACCACGACATTAAAGCCGAAATAGAAAAATCCAAACTTTACGAATTTGTAAAATATTTTACAAAGGCCGCACTTACAAAATCAAATAAATTAGAGGGAAAGCCAGAGATTAGTAAGGCATTTAAAATAGGCGGGGGCTTGGGAGGGGCGGGTGTGGCAGTGGCGTCAGGAGTGGCCCTCACAAGTCTAGTGACGTCGAGTGTGGAGGAAGCAGCTTCCGCCCGAGCCAAAATTAAACAGAAAAAAGATAAAATCCTACTCATTCAAATAATTAATTCTACCTCTTCAAAATCCTTCCAGGAGGACTTTCTCAAATTTTTCGTCCGTTTGGGCATCTCTGTGTATAAAGAGTACAAAATCTCTATCGAGTATGTTAATCTGCTACAATCTTGTGGGGATATTTGCGACAAAAGCCGCCCAGGCCCGCACACGGCAGCAGGAGTGTTATCACCTCCAGTTGCTAATCCGGAAAATAAAACACAAGCTATGCATGCTCTGGGTGAGTATGTGGGTGAGTTGGCTTTTAATCAAATGCTCAAATTACAAACTCAATCCCATGACAAGATCATCTCCTCGTTCAGCAATAAAAGTATGAAGAAGGAAATGGAAGCCAAGTGGAACTCAATCACAACACTCAAGCTTTATTATTGGGCTCAGCAGAAACTGGACGGCGGACAAGTGGGAAAGAAAATATTTGTCACAGCATATGAAATTTTTGTTGACAGAATTTTTGAAAATCTGGGCAATTCAAAAAACAACTCTACAAAGTCAAAGTCATTTTTCCAGTTGAAGAGCACGTTGACTATTAACAAGAAAAATGTGAGTGTTCCTATTCAGACGACGATGATAAACAGCAAGGAAAAACCAGATTCTGTTCACGTGTCGTTGGCCTGTGGAAATTTTAATTTTAATTCTGCAGCAGATGTAATTTACGATTTGCTTGTAAGGGATCATTCATTTTCATGGAATCTTTCCGTTTCAGAAGAAATCAAAGATGCATCGAGGAATTTGGAGCATCTCACTCAAGAAGTGAAGTCTCTTCATGTGAAAACTGACGACCACAACGAGAATTTAGCGGAACTTAAAAAAATAACAAAAGAAATTCCAGCCAGGTTGCTCAGTTCCATGAGTGACTACAAGGTAAATTATTCCGCTCGTTTATTGGAATTTATAATGTGGGAACGCTACAACGTGTCCTGCTGGGCCGACGCTTATTGTAGCTTCAAGGAAAAGAAAGCAAAAACTCTTATTTACACTGGTACATCATTGCACTTGCCTAAAAGTATAAACTTTTAATTGGCTTTTTATTATTTCCATTTCAAACTTTAGAAAACGCAGGAAGACGAGAAAATTCAGAATGTATGGTTTCAGATTGAGAGCCCGATTTGGACATTTACTGGAAGAAACGAATTTCTGTCACAGCTCCACGACAAAATCCAAACAAAAAGAATTGAGCAAGAAGGCGCCATTAACGTAATCGCTGCGACTGGCGGGATCGGAAAAACTGAAACAGCGCGCATGTACATTCAAAAGCATGGCTCAGAGTACGACCACATTGTATGGATTGATGCAGAGGACAAGTCCATCGCCAAAGCTTCCTTCGAATTACTTGCAAAGAAATTGAAAATTAAGAGTGATTTGTGTAACAGTAAAAACCCAAAGGATTTTGATTTGCTACTAGAGCAAATATACATGAAACTCCTTAAAAATGCTCGTTTATTGCTTGTCCTGGACAATGCTGAAGCCCTTGATGACGACCTAAGGAATTGCACACAAGGGATCCGTTCTTTTCTTCCCAAATCTGTCCATCCATCTTTAAATCAACCGTCAATTTTAGTGACTTCAAGGAACCGAAAGTGGGACGAAGGTCATGTTATTGAGCTTTCCTGCTGGACGCAGGACGAGTCCGCAAGCTTTGTCCTGGATAGACTCAAATTAGACAATTGCGCAGAAAACAAAAGCGCAGCTCTGCACATGTGCCAATTTTTTGGGGGACTTCCTATTGCAGTCCATTCCGCTGTCGTTGTCATTCTGCAGCAGTCCGAGCTGCAGCAAGCAATTGGAAAGGAACCTTACGGAATTCGGGATTTTATCAGAGACTACGAGAATTTACGGGGAAAGAAGAAAGTGCTCAGGTCAAAAACAAAACGAAGCCAGAACCCATCTGTAAAAAAAGAAGCAAGTCTGATGACTCTCTGGAATGTCACGTTTGATAAAATACGACAAAGGGAAAATGGCCCAGCTGCCCTCAATGTTCTGTCGACGATGGCTTACCTGTCCCCCTCAGCCATCCCTATGAACCTCATCGCTGCCCTTTTCGAAAAACAATTTGACGAGCCTACTTTAGGAAAAGCCTTAATCCTCTTGACCAACTACTGCCTTATCACGAAATTTAGGAAGAACTTCTACACAATGCACCGAATGATTCAAGCAGTGTCTATTGAACATTCTAATATTCAAACTAAAGCGCGTTGGTGGTCAGCCATTCCCACTTTCGCCATTTCCTTCTTTGTCATCCCGGGAAGCATTTTCCTCGACTCGACTTTCTCCAAAGAAAATCGAGCTTTAGTTAAGTTACTTATTGAAATTGACAAATTTATCCGGGAAGTTCACGGGCGGAATGAGGACCCGGACATCATCGCCAACATGTGGCATGTCTTCAATAATTTGGCCCAGAAAATTTCACGTCCCGCCTTCTCCCTTATAATGAAGTTCATAGCCTTTCTCACTTATGACCGGCGAATTCCTGCCACAGCGGAGAAGACCTTCTCATACGTCCTGTCCGCCCTGGACCGGGAGATGGGGCTCTACGGCATCCAAGCCCTGGATTTGAAAAGTAGCTTAGCACAGCTGTACGTGGACAACATGAGGTTTGGGCTGGGCAAGCAAATTTATGAGGAGGTTCTTCAAGTTCAGACCCAAGTACTTGGTTCAGATCATCATGAAACCCAAACAACAGTGAACTTGATTAACCAGGCGGAAAAGTACCAGAAAGATCACAAGGATGCGCTGGAAATTTCTTACTGGGTTTTGAAATGTTGGGAGGGGATGGAACTCGAAAATAGTGAAGATGCACTAAAAGTCAAAAGTCACGTGGGCCATCTCTTGGCTGCACAGGGGAACTACACAGAAGCCATTGAATTGTTTGACCAAATTTTAAACATCCAGAAAAGTGGCACGGGCCCGGACCATGTGTCCACATTGATGACCCAGTGTAATATTATGGAGATCCTCACAAAGAACGGGCAGGCTCAATTGGCGGAGGAAATATTCGCGACAGTTGAAAAAAAGATTGAGAGAGTTCTTGGTCCAAATCACCCAACCACATTACAAGCACATTTCAACCACGCTTTTAATTTAAGTCTAAGTCGTCAGTTTGAAGAGGCACTCGCTGTGTATGAACATATTTTTCATATTGAGAAGCGACTTCTTGGCTCCTCCCACCGTGACAGCCTGAGCACACTCAGTCGAATAGGAGAGATGTATATGAGGTTGGGGAGGAGCGAGCGGGCGCAATGGACCTATTTCAAAGTTTTACGAGCTAAAGAAGCGGAACTTAGGATGACGACGGATGAAGGGCGACCCTTTAAATTAACAAACAAATCCAACTTGACTTTCGTCAAGTTGCTTCAAAACAAGGAGGACATTTCACTGAAAATGCTTAAAACACTTTTGAAAAAGCAGCAACAAGAATCTGGTCACTTAGAGACACTTCCTACAAAATACCGAATTGGACAGGTTTACTTCCGCAAAGGGAATTTCGAAGCATCAGCAAGAATAGCACATAGTCTTCGAAACTTGGGGCAACAATCTGGTTGGGGGGTAAATTCAGACCATTCTCGATATAATGTGACTTCTTGCGAAGAATTATTGAAACGCTCAGCGGACATGCTACCAAAGTACAAATGCCGTAAAATCTTTCTTTATTTGAATCATTCTTAAATAGAATCAATTTGCAGTAATTTTTTTATTACTTACTAAACACCATTTGGGATGGGAGTTTACTATGCTAATAGTGTTAACGTAATTTCATTGCATTTTGTAAATTAGGTTACATCCAGCAGCTTCCAGTAATTATCAACTTAATTATGATGGTGTTCACGTAAGTCAAGTGTAGTAAACAATTCAATATAGTTTGTCATTTAAGTTGTGTGAAAATCAAAAACTTAATTTATTCTGTTTTTGAAGGATGGGGCAGGAACGTACTACGACTTTCAGGAGAAGGACGACCTTAAAAAAGACCCTGCTTCACAAAAAATGTTTTCATACCTATTTATAATTGTGTTTCTTTGTAGCTTGATATTTCTTGTGTGTTTGTACTACGCTATTTTTATTTTTTGATGAAAACTTAAATTTTGGATGAATGCCCAATAATCTAATGATTAAATTACAATTAAGAAAACTGTAAAGACTGGTTCTATATACTCATACCATTTAGCTGCATACAGTTTTTAAAATATGTACAAAAATTAAATAAAATTAATTTAATCCAAAATAAAAACGAAACTGTGATAAAAATAAAACAGTTTTTAAAACTGTATTTAACACTGCTGATTGCGAATCTGACAAATGACTGAATATTACAGCTATTAAATTGCATTAAAGTGTAGTTGAATATTTTTTCATGTAATTATTACATCATTCATTATCAAACAATTCTGAGTTTCGTCCAATAGTGATTGTCATCATAATCACAGTACAACAGATAAAATATAATAGGCCCAATAATGGAACCTTCTTGTAACAAGTACGTCGCGGAAAATTCCGTGTTGGAGTTTTCCTGCGCTTAGAGTGGTAGTGCCTTAAATAGCAAGCGATAAATTGAATTAGAATTGCAAGTATGAGCATACCCATGTTGTTGAGTAATGGGGTGAGCTGTAATATTAGCAATTGTTGGCTCAAGTAATTAAATTTAGTTTGTGAAATTACATCATTCCCAATTTCTCCATTTGCTTTCCTCAGTTGCAGTTCTTTAATTGAGCGGATGTGATATTTGTACATGTATTTAATTCGTTGGTGTCGTGGACTAAGTTTTGTATGAAATTCTATAACGACGTCCCATGCTTCCTCCACAAGTTGAGCCCTCAGGGTGGGTTCAAAAGGAGTCAAGTTGATGTTGGCTGGCTCCTGGAAAACGTCATTGAATCTTTCAAAAAGGTCCAAGGCTCTTTTGTCTATTCTGGACATGTATGTTTCGAAGTCATTGTTTGTATCTTTAAGGCGGAGAAGATCGCCGGAGATTCTTCGGATGTCGGGGTGGGGGTGTAGCCCTTGGAGTCGAATTCTGTCACAGCATTCATACCTAATTAGTCATATAAAATTAAAATGCAAGACAGTTTTATATACAGACATGCATTCCTACCTACATGAAATTATGTGAAACCACATCCACATTTTTTTGGATTTTGATTTACAAGAAAGGATTAAAAATACTTCTTTGGAGAGGCCATATTTCATTGCTAATAAATAACTGACTCACACTAGTTGGACTGCTGCTGCCGGTGCGGGTATTTGGCCATCTTCTTGCTCACCCTGTTGAATTGCATTTTCTAGTTCCTGACCATCATTGATGAACACATCAAGGTCAACGTCTGCTGGAAAATTGTTTCCTCCCATTCTTCATTTCCAAATTATAAATGTTGCATGTAGGCTGACAACCAACCTAAAGAATTAAATTATTAGTATTATTTCAAATTATTTAGTCTACGTTTAAATAGCGGATTTTCAACTTTCAACAACACTTTAAAGCATTAAATTATGCAGCCATATTAAAAGTGTATGAATGTAATATGCTATATTATGCAACACTTCAGTAGTTAATTTTGGACATGCTAATTTAAACTCAAGCCTACTTAGAACAATTTAGTCCAAAAAATGCAAAATTACGCTTTTCCTTCCTTAGCTGACAATCCGATTAATATGTAGGGTATATAGTAAACGAATTGCTAGCTGCTGATCAGCTTGTTGAGATTAACCCATGTAAAAATGTAACAAATTAACATTTTAGCGCTATAATAAAAGGTATAAAATGTTTTGAGACTTTAATATTCTCACTTTCAAAGTTGATTAAATCTTATAGTAATTATTTTAAGTACTTACAGATCTTCATTAACACCACTGTGTACATAGTTTAGTTTTAATTAATACATGCAGTGTTCGTTACGTTACAATAATTAAAAATAATGTAATCAATCTTGACCACCTATGCAGTACGCTCCGTAGAAAGAACTGTATTTGTATTTTGTGGATATTGTCAGTTGTAACACTGCACTTTAAACTGTCAACTTTACTGGTGCCAATGCAGCTAAGAAAACAGAACTGTACATTCAGAACGATTAGTGTTATCGTACTGGCATGACACATTATTGACACAGCACAACCGTTGATTACAAGCTTTATTTAAGAAAGAGTGACTCAGGTCAGGGGTCAGGGCCAATAACAGTAACAATAAAACATAAGCTTTCTTAAAACAAAAATATAAATATAGATATAAAACTGTAACTTATGTATTTTTAAAAATACATAATATAATATTTTCATAAATAAAACAGTATTTATTTATACATTATTGAATAACACATTTAGTCAAAAACAAATAAATCCCTTAAAATCAAAAACATAAGAATGTAGAGCAGTAGGAATTCTACAAAACAATCCCATCAATTAAATCAAATCTCATCCGCTATACTATTCAGCTCTGCCTCGAGTCGTGAACAGGGAGGAAAATATAAAAGAAAAAATTCAATAAGTAGCAGCATCTTCATTTGATTTTCTGGCACTATATCACTAAGAGTAGGTTGTGCGTAGCTGAAGAGGAAATTAAGGATTGGAGGTGACACGGTCCCAGGCTCCATTTCACCCTTTGACACGATTATTTTAAGCTTCTCAATTGATTGTGTGTGGTAATTGCACATTGACTGAATTTGCTTGAAACGTGGAAGAATTTTTTGGGTGAACTTTTCGATTAATTTTGAGGCTGCCTCCAGAATTTGGGTACTTCCACTACTGCAGTCTAATTCGCCCTGGTCCGCATGATTGAAATTAATGATGTGGTCGATGTCGAGGCTGTTACCCTGTTCATCTCTGATGTCATCCGCTTCCTCTTGAATCCGGGAAAGGTCAGAAAGGAAGTCAGTATTTGTGTCGAGGAGGCGGAGGATCACATCCGTTGTGGACCGAATATCCGGGGGTAGGTTTGAACGTATGAGACGAATGAAAGCACAATGTTCATATCTAAACGTGTGGAAGTGGAAGTCAGAAAATAAAAAAAATGGATTAGATTTCCTATTCATTAGTGATTAGAACACTACACATTTTAACAGTAAAGTCTAACCCTACTCATGACGTCATTTAAGGACGACCCCTCATGCTTTCTTATCATTTACAGATAAACGTGTAGCAGATCAGCTTGAACAAAAATAAAGGAAATAATTACAAATTATTGAGAATAAAATCAAAAATAATCGGGCTACGGCTACGAATTGACTTCCTTACACTAGTTGAATATCCGGATCCTGTCCAACAACTTCATCATGATTTTCTTCATTTTCATTCCCACCATTCTGATCATTAGCATTACGTACATTGACCAATATTTCCATGACTCCTGGCACCTCTATGACAGGCGTCTCCCATGGTAAACTGCCTCCCATGTTAACTAATGTTAAGCGTACTAATTACTTACTAGTTAGTAAGTAGATGATAATAGTAACTTATTAGGCTATATAGCCTTTTACGTTCGTTGATTTAAGAATCCATAGCTTTACATTTTGAAAGCTGGATATATTGTAAAATTAGAAAATGGGAATCTTATATTGTTATTGTCGTATTTCGTATTATTCCTTTCTTGCAATACTGCAATTATTTTGGTAGTTCTTTCTACATAAAAATAACCTGAAATGAAAGAATAATTATACAAATTCAAAAGCTCACGAACGCAGAACAGTAACAACTTATAAAAGCAGGCTGATAAACCAAAAAATAATACGTACTTAACTAAGTATTAGTTAAAAATAATTCACGAATTTGAAATCGCAATGAAAATATAAATATAATAATATTAAGGTTTAAATAAATTGCATTGATGCGAGTTAGTATTTTCAAATGCAATAAAAGTTTAAAAAAGTAGAAAAATTGTTACTTAAGGGATGGATTCATGGGTAGTAATAAAGTAAGTTGTAATGTAACACTAACAACTGTCCCACTTACTTATTTTTCATTATTATGTAGGTACCTGTCATGTCTGTCAAATTGTCTCCCTCAAAATTAGTATTTGTTATTAATAACATTCTATTTTTGGGTATTCTAACAGTAGGACTTTCGTCCAGTTCACGATATCAGCTAATCTGCTTACTAACTAAAAAGTTCCTTGAAGCTCCTGAAATTACCCTGCAGCATTAATAGGGAAAGGTCGAAGTAACAAATGTAAAATACTAATTTGAATGAACTATAATATGGTCTGTAAAGAACCAAAATGACCCATATCCATTTGTATCTAAAAAAATATCCACTATCTACAAGAATATAAAAATATGTCTTGAAAGCATTTAAATAGAACATTTTGCACCTTTTCAAAAACGTAGAATTAAAACATTTTGCTTTTTCAAAAACATGGAATTAGAACGTTTTAGGTTTTTCAAAACATCCTACTTAACATTTTACGCATGTTTCTCAATTTGTGTGTAAGACATAGTTCATTTTGATTCAAGCCTAAATTGGATATGGGTCATTTTGGTTCTTCACAGACGATATGCAAGTACAGTTATAATACGTAGGTGACGAAAAGAGTTATGCTCATAGCTATATTTAAGCTGTTGATAATTATAATATAGGTACCTATATCTTTTTACTACTACTTTATTTTTATCATTAACTAATAAAAGCAGTGCCTCTGGGCCGTAGCTGCGGTTATAGTAATTAGTGTTACATGTTTTCAAGCAAAATTAAGTATTACAAATTATATCATTATTTTGAGTTCCGAAATTATGATTTATTACTATTCCAGTTATATTTATTTTACCAATTTTCTACGTGGTTTATTGTGCGGTTCTGACAACATATTAGAATGACATATAAATACATAAGGTCTGGTCTGGTATGCATATCTAGCGTTCCATTTGAACAGATCACAATTTTTACACACGCTTTTTTATACGCCTTGCATGCAGGTATAGTTGTGAGTTTCTTTGTAGCCCGAATTGCAAGTACAATGCCCGTGGAAATCAGTTTGTTGTCGGCTACAGAAGGAGTTCTCGGCACACCACGGTCCCTTATTATCTGGACATTGCGCTCCAACAAGTCCAAGGCATTTCTTCTCATCTTCATTGTAAATCGAGAATCCAGGGCAGTCACATTTCTGGTCAATACATTCCAACTGACCATTGGTAGGGTCACAATCTGTAGTGAGCGTGCATGACGATCCGTATTTAGCAACACAGCCCGTTCCATCAGGATTTTCGGTGAATCCCTCTTTGCATGCGCAGTGACCCGGATCATCCTTCTGATTAGCATTTTTCTGTTTCGAGACCGAGGAAGCAGCCCCTGGCCCTGCCATTGGTACGCACTCCGAATTCATCCCACACGCCGTGAACAGACTGTCCCTACACGGACCCCCAATATTGCTGATGCACAATCTTCTCTGAGGGTCATACGTCTGCGTTTTAGAAGGACATAAGCATTTGGAACTTCTGCAAGACAGTCCATCGGCACAGAAAGATGAAGAAACACAAGGTGACATGAAAGGTGCACCACAAGTTCCGGCTTTGGATTTAGTAAACCCGGGATGACACTTACACGTTCCAAAAAGTCTATTGTTCGGGTCTGACCTCCAGTCCTCACCGGTTGATGTGTAGTGACAAAATGCATAGGGAACGCAGAGGCGTTGAATACAGGGGGAATCTACTAAACCAACGCATTGTGACAAAAGGGGGCCCTCATATGGTGGCGGTCCTCGGCTTCCAATCCCGTAGTACGAGGAAGCTTGGACTGTGGCATAAATTGAAATGCTACTGGCTTTGCAATCACACACACCCTTAACACAGCCTAATTCTTGGCCCAATTTCTGCAAACACTGAGAATCTTTGGTGCATTTGTGGAGCGGTTCAACATCTGGAATACATTTTTGATCCGAATCCGCATGAAAATTAGGAGGACATTCACAGGTATTTGTAGTCGTTGAGCATACTGCGTGCTGAATGCATCTGGAGTTAACACAAGCTTGCCCCACGAGCCCAATACATTGACCCAGGTCAGCAGAATAAATCGAAGCAGACTCATCGCACTTGCAAATGCCTTCCTTGCAATCAAGTTTCTGGAATCTTGAGCATTCACCTCCAGATTTGCAAGACGCCCCCTGCCCAAGTGCAAGAGCGCAATTTCCTTGAGGATCTTCGTAGAATTTACTATCGCACTGGCAGAGACCCCCAGCAGAAGTGCAAGTGGCATTCGGGACACAGCCCGTGATCTCGTAAACGATGTTATTCGAGTCACTCTGATCCACCGCGTAGCGACAGACACCCCCTGATTTGGCGACACATTTACGGGCATGGACGTCGTACACCATTTCGTCCGGCTTGAGACAGGCACATGCTCCATTTCGACAACTTAACCAGGAACCACGAACACATTTGACTTGGTTACTACAAGCTTCGCCGTGATAACTTCTTTTTATTGGGGTTGCTACTGATTTCGGTGTAGAGGAAGTGGTTGTGGTGGTTCCATCACCAAAGGCGATTAAATCGAATTTAACTAGTAGAAATAAAATCAGATAGGTAATCAACGTGTTGGATTGGATATTGAACATTATGAAACCGATTATTTTAACTTTTAGTTTAAAACTCTTTAAAATTTAATTGTGAAGAATTTATCTTATGTTAATAATAGTGGTTAAAAATTGACTAAAATTAGAATACTAAATTGCAAATGCCTCTGGTGCTAGGAATTCAATGTAAATGTCGATAAAGAAAGAACTGAAACGCCGACAGGATTATGATATTTTCGACTGCAACCGACTGACTTTCGACTGATCCTCTATACAATGTAATTGCGTGATGCAAAATCGTAATCGTAGCACAATTAGTGACAATTACTATTAAATATATTAGACACATCGATTAAAAAATTATGACGATTTCACTTCAACACTTTCCTTCACGTTCTCGGAGCAATTACTTTTGAAATGTAATAGTAATAAAAGCATCTGCTAACTCACATCCCACACATCACACATTAATTTTTAGTTCGTGCCGGAAACGGAGGCTACTTTACTTTGATGGAATTATATTACTGAAAATTGAATACTTTATAGCCAACTGCTCAATAAGCCATTTGCATTAAGTTTCAATACACTGCGATTACATAAAAATTATTGCATGTTTACCTCGCTAGTTCGAGTTAATTATATAAAAAGCTAATTACGGATATTTATTCAGATGCATTGTATCATTCTATAAACGTTTTGAAACTTTTAAAAGTTTAAGGTTGTGCATCATGGATATCGGATAATATTTGCGAGTAGGAGTACTGACCTATGCAAATTTAAGTCTGCATCGGTAGCCTATACAGCTCTGTAGGACATATTTCCCTTATACCACTCCGTACACCTACTAGCTATTTGCAAAATCTGGTGAACTGAATAGTCGTGTACATACATATCGTCTGTGAAGAACCAAAATGACCCATATCTATTTGTAGCTAAAAACAATATCCACTATCTACAAAGATATTAAAATATGTCTTGAAATAGGTTAAATAGAACATTTTACACTTTCCAAAACTATGTAAATAGAACATTTTACACTTTTCGAAAAACATGTAAATAGAACATTTTACACTTTTCTCAAACATGTAAATAGAACATTTTACACGATTCAAAAACATTTAAATAGAACAGTTTGCATTTTTCTAAAACATGTAAATAAAACATTTTGCACTTTTCAAAAATATGTAAATAGAATATCTTACAATTTTCAAAATCTTCTATAATTAACATTTTACGCATGCTTTTCATTTTGTTTTGATGACATAGATCGATTTGATTCTAGCTTAAATTGGATATGGGTCTAATGGGTCGTTTTGGTTCTTCACATACGATATAATTAAATAAGCTTCCATCTACTCAACTAGAGATCAATTATCAATTATTAAACGAGGGGAAATCCCAAAAGCTATTCCAAGCCTGGTATAGGTAATTCCAGCATTCTAAATTAATCCTGAAAAAGGTTATCGTGCATGCGAATGACCAAGGAATTTTTGTCAGTCAAAATACATAGAGGCTAAAATCAGACTCCCGAGTGGGCTAAAAAGGTGTAAAATTCCAATGCCAGACAGACATTATATTTACTTATATACGCTACCGCTGTTTATGCTCATGCTCATGTTCCATTCCTAGTTATGCAAACTTAACTATACTAACTAAATATCCACAACAAGCAATATTTTGGTAATATCACCGCACAAGACAAGGATGCTCATAATAAAAAAAGTATTTATCTAAACCTTATAAGCCTACAACGATGCGATGAGCTTAATTTGTCATTTCTATAGTGACTGCCTAAAACATTGTGACTTGGGTCTTAACCAACAACGAAAACCCTTCAGCCTTTTCACACCCTTCCACCTTCTATTGTTCTAGTACCTGGAAAAACTTCCCAATGAAAGATAATCTGCATTTCAACTTTGAACCTAAACTTGGTCTTATTAAATCCCCTTCAGACAAAGCTACATCACTAAATTTGGATTTCGAGACTAAAACTGGAAACAAAGCACATATGGCACATATTAAACTACATAAAATGATGATACTCTGGCCTTTAATCCGTGAGTCAACTCAGTCAACAGTGCTGAATACAAATAACTTTGGGGATATTTTATTCCTAATTCTTGGACGTCCCCCGCAGTTCCTACCTACCGTACAAGCAAGTCGATGACCGGTCACCGCGGAGACACGCAGTTTTGAAGTAATTATACAATGGAAACACCATGGCAAATGAAACTTTTATAAGAACCAATGAATTGATTTACCTACTTAATTCTATGCACTTTTGCTTTATCGACTTTCAACTTAAATTTTTGGTTGTTAGTTCCAAGTGGAAGTTCGTGACCTTAAGACGTTTCTATTAGTATTCGTTTATTGCTCGCATACAGTCAACAGTTCGACTTTTTTGGAATTCAAAATCCTTTTCACCTTTTAAAATTATTTCACTTTAATTCCTTATTGTTCATATTTTCTTACGTAATTAATTCGTCATGAATCCTAGCACTGTCTCAGTTTTTGGATCCGACGCTGAAGCTGGGTTTTTGGAACGTCCATATTTAGACTGCAGTGAAGATGACGGAGCTCGTGGAGCGTTGTACGAAGTTATTGTTCTGGAAAACGATAAATTGTAAGTTAATTTTGAATTTCTTTTAAGCAGTTCTTAAGCAGTTAGTTAAGTTTCCTAAGCACCCTTAGAAAGCATCTTAACTACAATCTGGTGAGATCGGGCTAACAGGGTTGGATGTTGGATGTTAACTTTGACAGGTTTATCGGTAAATTGAGGAGTACATAAATTGGTTAGCTATAATTACTTACATAATTAGGTAACAGTACTCTATGTTAGAAAATCATGTTCAAACTAGGGATGCCAGATTTCAAATTTCTCAAACCAGGACATTTTGTACGAACATAAATTTTGACTCCCCC
>JAQFZE010001000.1:0-20562 GCA_034695245.1 Dicyrtomina saundersi | reverse complement strand
AGAGCACTCTTACAGCCTATAATGTGATAAATCATAATTACTGATTAAATAATACGTACCAAAAACCACTAATGTCAAGTGATAAATTATTAGTTTTACATTTTTATCCATGCTATTTGTAGAAATTTTAAGTGAAATTTAGTTTAGTTATAAACTTATGAAACGTATACTGAGTCCTTTGGGCTATCGTCGTTGGACGACGGACGACAGTGTCAAGTTTATTTTTATAAATTGTTTTTCTGTGAATAAATATTGCTGATCTTCATAGGTCTGTTAATGTGTCCTTGTACAGGTCCTAGATTTTAATGAGTAGGCTAAATTATATTTAACCTCAGAGTAAAAACAAGTTAAGCACGGCGCACAACTAGGTAAACTCATTAAAGAGGATGATTTTTGTTGTTTCGGACACATTAACACCTCTTGCCTCCTAGCTATCGTAGTTACCGCACTGTTACTTATTTTTTGCTATCGTTTTGCCAAACTATAAAGGGTGTGTCTCCTATGTTGCTTGTGTTTGCTGTCATAATCATTCTAAAAGTGTTTAGAAATGTTATTAATTTGTAATCATCCGTTCCAATAATCCATTCAATTGCTAATAAGTTCAAAAGGGAGATATAATTCCTCCTTACAATCATAATTTTTAAATTAGAGTGATTGCCGCCTTTGTACTTTGGTCACAAAGTAGACAGCTATTTGGGGTTGAATTACTAATATCATTACCAATTTTCCAAGCTTCACTTTTGCAAATATTAAAATACAATAGATTTTATGGACAGCAATATATATTTATATTATAATATGAAATTTATATTTGAATTTGTATCGGCCTTTTGTGTAATAATAACTGCGATTTGGAAAAATCAGTGCTTGCACTCATACATAATTATAGGCATTTGTGTGTTACAGCATATTTATATACTATAAACGTAGGTTGCATATAGTCACTATGAATGGCGACACAAACTTTTAACAGTTGAATACTTGCGTATGTCTAAAAAGTTGTATCACTAACCAAAGTTTTAAATGACACGATGCGATAGTGAAAATGGTAGAAATTACTTTTGCTTCTATATCGCTTGATAAGCCTCAATGCCCCCATGAACATTTAATTTCAATTCATTTCAATAACGTGCGTGGACACGTTGTAGTTCTCAACGTTTGTTTGTTTAATTACTATTACATGCGGCAAATAATGACACGGTTATAAGTAAGTAATAAAATGTTCTGCAATTTTATTTCACTTGGCTCGATGCGATGGAGTAAAATTTGAAGCATTAACTATTATTTAACATTTTATTTCTAATATGAATTGAATAATTAATAAAATTGGCAAATGTAAGGAAAGCATCCGAGATTTTCAACAACCATTTCTATTTAGTTTCACAAGTGTTAAAGAATAACAATAAAATGCTCTAAAATTACTTGAATCTGAATCTTTATGCATTGGCAATTAATTTAATAGTTGGTTTACAAAATAATAATTAATTCTAAATACTGTATATTCATTTAAAGAAAATTTAACAAATTCACACTCATTTTTACGAGGTCAACTGTACTGATCACCATCATCATCATCATGGAAGGCAGGAAGGAAATAGTTTTGCTGTGATGACATTGGAACAAGAGCGAATTTTAAGCTCTCTCCTTTGGGTTCCAACGATTCATCAAGTGGTTTCAACACTGAGTCTACAGATTTCTTTTCTTCAGTTAATTCCGAAGCAGAGCTCCCAGGTAATATTCCAGCTTCAACCGCCTTTAAAAATTCCTCCTCAGAGCCTGGAAAAAGGAATGTCCCCATGGATGTCGCGACAACTGTGAAATAATGTAAAAATGAAGTTTCGAGTTAGACGCATTATTGGTCGCGTGGGCTAACAAAATACTAACCCACACCAGGTATAACACTGTTCGAATAGTGACATACGATTGCGGTTTCCATTTTTTTTAAATGTAAATAAAAAACAATGGGACTTATGGAACGGGTTGAATGTTCACCTTTGTCCGCGTATCTGCCAATACCATAGCCACTTTTGTCACTGATAGTTTTATGGTCCAGAGGCAGTTCCCCCATTTTTTTGTACTCGTAAGTATCCGTGGCTCCAGTCCCGTAGTAGTCAGTGTAGCTCTGTCCGGTGCTGTAGCTCCCCTTGGTGTAACCGTCATAGCCATCGGCCCGACCATATCCACCACCGCCATGGCCGCCACCACCTCCAGAAATGGGTGAAAATTTTGAACAATCACAAGCTAGTAGTTTTGAACCTCATACTCAAATATCATTGCAATACTATCAAGCTTAAATACAATACATAAGGAACAATTCTACTTACCTCCTCCATGCCCACCGCCACCACCATGTCCACCATATCCTCCATCGTAGCCTCCCCCTCCTGTTTACGAACATAAATGGTATAATCGTAAGTTATGTCTAAGGGTAGGATAATTTATCAAATAATACAAATCTCCCACATACCTCCACCGTAGCCTCCGTCCCCATAGCCACCACCTCCTGAAAAATGAAGTGAAATTATAGGCAATATGAACGAGTAAGTAGAATCACATTTTAGTTACATTTTAAAATTATAAAAGCGATGTGAGTTTTGTGGTAAAATTGAGTAGCATAAAATAAAACTGGTATGGTGTAGATATGGTCTGCATTACCTCCTCCGTAATCTCCTCCTCCATACCCATGACCGCCTCCATGGCCACCTCCACCTAATTCATAGCAAATAATAATGACCTTTGCTGGGGAACCAGTAGCTTATATTTATCCTATATTCCGATTTACGATTTAGTCAAAGGAACATTGAAAAGGTATAAGGTATAAGGATATATTGCAAATTTAAAAAAAAATAGGCAAAGAATAAAACTACCGTAACCTCCTCCGCCGTATCCACCTCCATGTCCACCCCCTCCGTATCCACCTCCTCCACCGCCACCTCCGTGTCCACCACCACCTCCGTGTCCACCTCCTCCGTATCCACCTCCTCCGTGACCACCGCCACCTCCGTGACCGCCTCCCTTTTTCAAATATTTAGCATATGCTTTTGCAGCTTTTTTGCCACCACTATATCCCCCTCCTCCATAGCCACCTCCTCCATAGCCTCCGCCTCCATGGCCTCCACCTCCGTAGCCTCCGCCTTTAAAAATTCACAAGTAAACGAAAATTTGATTGGGATGCGTAATGCGGCATTGTCGACAACTATAAGATCTTGTAATGAAAAACATAAATCACCTCCATATCCCCCTCCGCCGTAACCACCTCCACCATATCCTCCTCCGCCTCCTCCATAACCGCCTCCACCGTGTCCCCCTCCTCCGCCTCCACCATGCCCTCCTCCGCCGTAACCTCCTCCGCCGTAGCCTACCAATCCTTTCTTCAATGCTTTGAGCCAAGCTTTTGCTCCCTTCTTTCCACCGCCTCCGCCACCTCCACCATACCCATAGCCGCAATTGTATCCTCCTCCAGAATCACCTTTATACCCACCTCCGTACCCACTGTCTCCGTAGCCTCCTCCACCGTAACCTCCTCCGTGGCCTCCCCCTCCCCCTCCACCTAATAATTACATAGTACATTTAGTATTAGACATAGAGAACATACTATTATTTTCCAAGTTTTTCGAAACAAACAAGAATTTTACATTTCGAGTTAATTATATTTCTACGGTGAATTTAAACAAGTAGATTGAGTTACCTTTACATCCATAGTAGTAGTGATGATGATCTGTTACAGAAAAAATGAACTTGAATAAACCACGTAAACACGCTTCTTTTCCCGTATGTATTTATTATAATATACAATATTAATAATTTTGATTTTAGAAGCACTTTAAAATGCTTACTGTTTTATTCCGTACCAATTTCTGAAGCTTTTTTATGACAGGGCAAGGAAGATTGAATCACTGCTAACAAGGTTGTGACTAGAACCTAGAGGTACATAGATAATTCAAACTAATAACACTGAGGCATAAAGTTGGGCATGCCAATGACAGTCCCAATGATACACATTTATGTACCAGGTACAAAAATAATTATATTTTATGGTGGAGAAGAAAGTAGCAAAATAATCAACATGATTAAATTATTAATTTTAACTTATTAAAAATTATTTCATCTTACAAAATACTTGAAGTCCTCATGTAAAAACTTTAACTTCATAATGAAACAAAATGACCTTCAAAAATGTTGCGCTTCTGACACGTCCTCATTAAACAAACTCACTGGTGAAGAAACTAGTACATTCCAAGAATGACTTGTCGGAGTATTTATTAATGTAAAATCTTAGAAAAACCTACGACTGACTCTACGACTCTCTAGAAGATGCTGGAAATGAGAAAAATTTGAAAATTAAATATAATTACACTAGTGTGCACGTGTGGGACGGCGATAATTTTCATCCTCAGAGAAACTCAACTAACTACTAATGAGTTCCTGGCCAAGTACCCTCTTTTATTTATAAACCTCTCCGTCTGCATCAAAGTCTTGTGTAGGTCAGTCAAAATTGAAAACCTTGGGGAAATCTCAGTTTCTATTGGCCTATGATGATGCCCTCCGAATTGATTGTTTTATCTTGCTATATTATGTTCTTGACAAACAAATGTAAATTAATTGGATTGGAACTTCTTTTAGGGAAACGTGGATTTGTTTTACGTCGAGGCTGTTGAGTTGGAAATAAGCATAAGCTTTTAATCTTAAATAGCAAGTCAGGTAGCACACACATAGCTATACTGTATTACTGTATAGATAACAGGAATAATAGAATGGATCCAATTGGCAGCCTGTTCCTCTATTATTGTTGGAGCAAAAGATGGAGGTAAATAAAATGGGGTATTGTTATCGGAAACAATCATTGGAAACACAGGGCAGAACGATTTCTACCCACGAATAACATGTATTTTGGCTTCGCACATGCAGTGCAGATGCTCTAGCATATACACACACACACACGTCTCGTATTTAAGCATTGTCTCATTATTTTATTTTATTTCTTGGGTTTTGTAAGTAAAAACACTATTGCCGAAAGTAAACTACCTAAAAGCGTCCATATTTAAAACCTGTGGTGGGCGGAGGCGGAGGCGAGTGAGATGAGTATTTGTAACTGATACTACTGATATTAGCAGGTTACTTGTGCACAGCTTTATCAATTATTTAAGCATTAGGTAGGTTAGACGCAAGGTGAGGAATATACATAGTAAACTACCAATTCAGTATTTAAGCATGCAGATTGCAGTCGTAATGTACTTAAGTAGAAATGAAACCGAATAAACTGACCGAGAAATAGACAAGGCTAAAAGTACTATTTATGAAGCTACTATGAAAATTATAAACGCCTTCATTCACAATACACAATTAAACGAAGGTACACAGATCTTCTTCTATTATTCACTCATCCGATCATTTCTCTTTGGTGTCACGCGCTCGAAGGCAACAAAACATTGAACTACTTAGAAAGTTATCAATGTTCCCCTTTAATTGTATTCACGTTCAGCATACAATTTGATCTCATGTGTATGTATTCGAAATTCGAAAGCACATCCAGACGGAAATAGCACCTCACTTTTGTATGCAGACATTTCATTAAGTTCTCATGTTTAAAGAAACCGTTGAAGAATATGATTAATTTAAAATAATTAGCAGAAAAACTTATTGTTGTGCCCTTGCCTTCCACAAAATGTAAAACATGGAACCCATGTAAAACGTTTTTCGTGATTTATTTCATGTATTCATCCTGCCTGCTAGATGAACCCATATGATGGACTCGATTTTTGAACATGGTTGAAAGGAGTGAAAATGTATTATTGAGATGCGCTAGGTGTTTGAACGCCCGTCCAACACTGCATGGCAGTTGAAGCTTGACTCACTGGCAAAAAAGTGAGATACTGCAAGTAGATGTAGAAAAGTAGGTGAACCGACTCCAATTGAGGATTTGTTTGAACACTGCAAGCGTACGAATTGTGTTATATTTATTTCCGAGCTTATGTGCTTGTGATTTTTTCTTTCTATGAATATGAAGTTGCGAAGATTGCGAAGAATACCGACACACGTAAAGAAATTAGGAAAGTATCAAAAAGAACTTTAAACTGCCAATTCAACTTTATTAATTTTGATTTGATTTTTTACAATTTAATGATATCTGTTGCGATAATTAAGGATTTTTTCTCGATGTATTTACAAATTATTATGAAAAAGAAAGCAGGTACATCGTGAAACAAAAAGTTATGATATTCATATACAATATACTCATTTACTTAAGTACAGTCGAAGGTAATAAATTACCTATCTGTATTAATTTGGATATACACTGCTGCATGTACAATAATGATGTTACCTACTTTACTTACATTAATCTGGGAGACCAAAAATAATAAGTTCATTTTGAGTCCGGATCTATACCTCATTGAGAATTTCTTGAATTGTTTTCTGAATTATACCATTGTCTGGTCATATACAAAATAATTATTGTTGTCCCTTGTAAAATGACCCTTGGACAACAATATCTTAAAGTACATAATATTCCTTATTTCAAATAAAATTCTGTGAAGATTCGTCGATGGAGAAGGATTTTTGCCTAAGTCCGGCCCAGAGCTAGGAGCATTATTGTCGAAGCCCATTCACCTTACAAAAATGTATTATGTGTATTGTTAGTACATGGGTACAGTGTTATTAATATAGTATCATCTCCCTTTAGTCTCTCTCTCTCTCAGTGAATATAGTTTTCGAACTAAAGTGACAACCCGGAGTACATGTGACAAAGTCTCAAATCTGTGAAAAGATTCTTCCGAGGAAACATTTATATTATTAAATATATAGAGTGCAAAATGCATTATCTACATACACCTTTAAAGTGCAAAAAGTCTTACCCACTATATTTTAACTGGACAATCTGCACCGATTTGTTTTATTGGCACATTAATTTCATTTAAAAACATCACCATCAAAAATCACACCTTACTGTTACTCTGAGTTTTTGAGTGTGAACGACACCTAGTGTTAGATCAAAGTATGTTTGCTCATTATTAGAAATATAATTATTTATTATGACATATAACAGGAACAGGAAACATTAGCGGTTTAGATAATACCTTTTGTGCTTTAAAGGTGTAGATAATACATTTTGTATTTTGTGCTTCATCACATACCGTTGTGTCCATGTGCCTCAAAAATAGTGCATTTTTGTATTGGCATGGACTTGGGCTTTTTCAGAAACGTATGGACTTACTTGGCAACGTTTTTGCACGTAAGCCTAGGATTTCAAAAATATCCATTTGAAAAAATCGGGCTACTTTTAAATAGTACGGATCCAACTTGACGCGACTGCATTGTTCGGTGCCAAACAAAGCAAAATGCACTCGAGCTACTCTGAATTTGTACTATTTTCTATTTACAGTAGCCTGATTTTATAGAAGGGGTACTTGCGAAATCCTAGAGCTAAGTACATGAAAAATGCGCTCCCAAGTTAGGCAATTATTTAACTTTTAGCTCTTGACTGGACTTACGAATTAGGCAAAAATGCGTCTTTGCGGACGTTATTACTATTCATAATAAAATTACAGTACCGGGGTTTAGTACTGATTATTCACACGAGTCGACAGTTGGAAAGGAACTTGAATTCTCAGTAAATAACCAAAATGAAACTACAAATAAAACGAAGAAATTCTGTAGGTATTATGGGGTACAATTAAAAGTAGGTACACGTGTTGTATTAGGTATATTTAAAATATCTTAAACATGTCACAATATTATTTTCCCCTTTATCCTAATAACCTTAACAACCAGCGGAAAAGGTTTACACAAGTAATTATTATTTCCCTTTATCAACTGTATTAGAAGAGAGATCAAATTGAGACGTTTTAGTATAATATTGACGTAGAATTTGCTCCGATGACTCTCAAACTTGAATAGGTGGAATAATCTGTCATTAACCACTTGCCTGACAACACGCATCTGCTACACTGTAGTGCAATTTACACACTAATATCACTCACTGGATCCAATACGCATCCGTCTCAATCGTGTCTACGCCTACAGATAGTCTTACTTTTTCTTTGAAAATACTCCTGGTATGTTTTCATCCGTAAATTCTTTATCTCGTGTACATAACAACTAATTTAAAGAATTAAGACTAAAATATCTTCCTCTACCTATTTAATTGCAGACCAGTGTCGAAGATGAATCAATACCACGTGCATGTGAATTAACAGTGTGATCTGAACTGTTGAAGAGTATTTAATGTATTGGGGAAGTACGAATAGGTAAGGTCGTTGCTCTCTGCTATACGACAGATTTTCCTCTAGTTTCTGAACGCAAAAAGCAACTCCGACGGCTAAACTAGCCATTTATTTGACTTCAAGACACTATATATTATGTAAGTACAACAGTAAATACAATAATTGGTTACCCTAAATGTTTTGTGACGCAACAATGATTTCTTTGAATGCACCACAAGTTCACTCCATGAATTACAAGCAGTGATTTAGTTACAATATATTACAAGTTGACTACTCGTTTATGTGACAAACTTCTCAACTAAAAGAAGGCTATCAAACTACTATCAAAACTTTTGAAGTATAGTTACTACTCAACTAACTTACACAATTCTATCACCACTACATTCATAGGCTTGTATGTAGTATTTATAACATTTTTAATTGAAATGATATACTAATTTTAATTATAGAATATAATTATACTTTTAGACCGGAGCCGTTGACCAACTTAGCCTTGAGCAGTTTGCAATGCAAAATGGAAGTTTGCAATTCTTTCTAATAATAATCATAAAACATCAAATACTACACATTGCTGCATGTGTATGACAAATGACAATACGAAAAAGACTAATGAGTACCAGTGGGTATAACTGCTACACATAAAGCAGAGATAGGTAATTGTGTAAGTTAAAGATTAACGAACCACTAGCTTAACAATTTTATTACTATATGTAAGTATTATATCAGTTTCAATCTTCTCTATCTTATGTAGTCTTTTCATAAAAACAGTCAGAAGAATAGCGACCAGCCTCCTAATTTATTTTAATTCGTTATTTATGATATTACATTACTATATAAACATTTGTGTTTCCATGAAAGATTTCCCCCTTTACAGTGTTATATTGTGCTATTACATAAAAATTATGATTTTACAAAGATTTAATTTTTGAATTAATAAGATCTATAAATACGTAGACAGGAGGCTATAATGAATACTGTAGACGACTTTCATCGTTTTCATATTATATTCTACATCCCCATTTTGAAAATACAGATAAAATAGTAATAGCTAATAATGCCTACAATGATACCTTAATGAGTAGAATTAATAAAATTAAAAAAAGCCTATATAGTAACATTGCCGTTTTAAAAATGTAGCATAACTGCATCATATAATATTATACATAAACTGACATCTGAGTAGTTATTAATTTGAGTACGCACATTCTCTAGTAAGTAAGCTACAAAGACAAAAGTAGAACATTACACGATTGTTATTCAACGTCAATCACAGAAAACGGCTAACCCTTAAACAGCTAAGTACAGTTAAATATATTGTCAATATCGCTTCGGAAACAGCGATTAAAATCTTACATTGATAAACATTTTTCCCGAAATCTTTTATATTAGTTTTGCGAATGCCCGTTGATACGAGGGTTCTGTTCATCTACTTAAAAATAGTATTCAGGAGTGTTGGTGAAGATAATTGAGTTAAAAGACAAAGGAATGCTCATAAAGAAATTGTTTTGTCTTATAACAGATATATATGTTGCAGTGTTACTACTAACATTTGTTCGATCTACGTTCTTAATTATCAGGCTCAGTGTGCACACTACAAAGATGAGAAGTTACATGAAACTGAAACCTGAACTTTTGACCGCAGAACCCAACATGCAAAGAATTAAGTAAACTGTTACAGATTGAGTAATAAAATTCAAGAAAAATGTGTTGACGTTGGTTTATATATTCATCTTGATGCGCATGAACTAACAGCTCCGCTGATACCTGAATTATTTGATGCACTCACAAGCGACCTGCCACTCATCGATGAAAACCCACTCTGGTGTGACTGCAAACTTGTCATCGACCCTCTGAAAGAATAAAAGACCAAGCCAAACAAGTTATTACATAACTATTTCGAAATTCAATACTAAAAATCGTAGATTGTATGCTACACTAAATAGAGCCGACGAAGATGTTAAACGAGCATGATAAAACAAAGCATTACAAATTAAGCATTACCTAGCATCATTAACTCTAATAAAAGAATTGCATAATATGTAACCTGTAATCAGCAGATTTAAGTACTTCATAAAAGTACATGACTTTCGACTTCGTAGATGAAACTGAGTCATGCAAATGAGGATTGCTATTCGAAATCGAAGCTCCGCCTTGAAACTTCCATTGGAGAATGAAATATCCAACCTGGTTCGTCACATGAGAACCCTTAGAAGTAGAAAATACAATAAAGGCAGAAGTTAGTTGTGTTATACTTATGAGCGGACTGGCATAGACACATATTATGTACATACGCTGCATTTGCTTTGCATATTGAATTAAAATCTGAAACTCACTTGAACAGATTCTCCGTCGTGACACACAGTAGTGGATTCTATTCGGAAGTAGTCGTGGCCCTCCTTCCATGTCTTATCGATAACAGACTTGTGATCAGACTCAGCCTGTATCATCTGCGTTTGCACTACACCATTCGGTGTCGACGGTGTCGACGTAATCACATTCTTAGTGCGATACACCGAAAAACAAACGCTGTGGCGGAGAACGTCAAAGTCCCAAGTAATCACACTTCCTAAATCTTCATTATGAATTATTATTTCGTGTATCTGTAAATAAAAATAGTATGTTTTATGTTTTGCATTATTAAATTCATTATTGTAAACTCAATTCCCAAGAGTTGAAAACCTTAAAGGAAAGGAACTGTTGTAGTTGTGAAGGAAATTTCAGTACAAAGTAATAAATACTTTTAATAAATTCTTTTTAATGAGTACTACCAGTAATAAAGTTAAAACGGTGAAGACCATGTCCCTTACCTGCCCTTTGCTGAGGGTTACTGATCTGTAAATACTTTCATCTGAAAGTGCAAGACCTTCGAGCAATTCTTCTGGCATGTAAAACGTTTTTGGAACCAAACCACCTTCATTGGTACGAACCTATAATTAAACCATATGATGCATTTTAAGTTACTTATGCATTAAGGGAAAGTAAAATCTACAAGCCATTAAGAAACGTGTGCCGATCATAGGTTCCTAATACGTAGGTTGACATAATAATGTACCTCTATGAAGTATTCTACCTTCTGCATAGTAATATTAGACGCAAAATTTAATTTTGTATGAACACCGAAAGTTCTGTTGTTAATATTCAAACTTACTTTACAGCTGCCACCAAGAAAATCTGGAATATGCTCCTCTGGAATATAATCAGGTAATCCACCAGGGCCCTGATAATCGTTGCCACCGTAAAAGAAGAACTTCGAGCAAGTTCGCTCATCTAAAACATGAATGTAATTTACATTTAATAAAGTAAAGTAAATTATATTTTGCATGCACATATAATATACCAGATGTCAAGACAGATAGCAGAAGCAAATCCAGTGGAAGCGTAAAGATGCATGTAGCAATATCCACATAACGGATTCAGTACCAAAAAAATATTTAATGTGCAATCTTACCAATGAAAGTTCGCACTAGAGTCCACAGAACAGGAAAAACTCTTGGAGCTCTAATAATTAAGACACGTCCCATAGTTTCGGGATAGTTAGCCTCCACGATTTCAATAATGCGTAACAGAGCTTTTATACCAGGACGCCAAAGATGACGCATATTTAAACCCTCTAAGTCTAACAGAAGCGCCCAAGTTGTGATTGCATGTCCAGACTGAACCGTAGCCTCTTCAGTGAGCCTCAGCCCCTCTTCACAAATCTTGAATTTACGGATATTAAAAATTAAATCGAGGTGAATCGTGACACTTTGAAGAATAATTACTTTCGTTAAAATATATTTAATATACTTACCTGCAAAGTTAGTCTTAGTAAACCTTCCTCTCCAATGGATTTGATTAAGCCTATAAAAAACACAAGGAACATTCACGATCACAAATTCAAGACAGGTATGAAACTTCCATATAAGGGCACTTATTCGTCGCATGACGTACCTTTTACGTCCATCATTCCAAGACGGAGGATGTACAATGGTCTTCCATCTGGAATTATAAGACAAATCTAATTGAGCAAATATGTTTCGATGTATCAATACTATAGCCCTATTTAAAGTGTCATCTGAACTTCCCTCATAACGAGAGCTTCACGTCCTTATCACTTCAATATAATTTGGGTGCATTTATAGTTTCAGCTTTTAAGAGCTTTTCACTTCAACTTCATTTCACTGAAGTTTCAGCTGCTGAAGTACAAGTGATTTTTTAAACGGAAAATGGTCACTATTGCAATTTTAAATCTAATTACGATTATTTTCTTATTTAATAAATAATAATTATTAATTACGATTATTATTCTCGATTAAATTTTTTTCACATGCTTGGATTGTTCATCGCTTAATAAAAAACACAAAAGTCCGGTTTTTGTACATTTGGCTACTATTTCCTGAGTTTCGTCGTCTGCAGAATGAAATTGAAAAAACGAATATCTCGATTTCTGTTTTAAGTTCGAAATAGTCGATTTTGAATCGATTTCAAACCAAAAATCGTTCGATGTTTCGATTTTATGCAAACTATCTTAAAATAATCCTACTTAAAACATCTAGTAGGACAAATATACTTTAATATACCCCTGCATTACACATTATTCTGAATGATATTTAGTGCATTTAACCGAATTCCAGTTGCATTATTCCAGCAACTTTATTATAATAACATGAGGTAAACTGTTGGCAAGGCTGACGTTCTAAGTCCCCCCTGATCAGATTAAAAAACCACTACTCCACAATGGTGTAACAATATTAGTTAATTAATAATGCATGTACATCAAGAGCTTATTGTTATTAGATTGTAGATTAATTAGTAGTTAACATGAATATTAGTTCAAATACTTATGGCATGCTTATATATGCTTGAACTTAAGACACATCTTGGACTACTACTCGGAAGAAAAAAGCACACGGTTATTATTTTACACTGAAAACTAAAATATGGAGATAGATGTAAATAGGTATCTGGTTCTGTTTCATCGAGTAAATAGTGTGTTCAAACTATATGAAATTATCGAATTGTCTCGAACAGTCAACATCGATTCGGATTTGTGATTTACACTTGATAATTTTTGGTTCCATGCAAGTTTTGATGTGATTAATTAAGAAACTGGCCAAATCGCCACGCAATCTGAATTTGATTTTTAAAAGAGCTGACTCAACTAAAAAATAATAAGGTTCTGCCCTGAACTGATAAACGAGGCTTGGATTTTTTATTACTTAATTTGCTTCATATTCTTTATCTATATGTCCATTTTGTCTCTGTAATTAATGAAGTACAGAGAAAAACTGATAGATTATAAACTTCACTCGTGCTTCACTTTTACAAAAGTTGACTCAACTTTAACATTGAAAAAAGTGAAGCTTAAATGATTGTTTTCACTATTACGAATACTGTAAACTGCACCATTAATGAATTGGTGAGCACCTGAAGACAGTCATATTCGAGTTTGAATGAAACTTCAATCATTATTGATACTCTACACGAAAAAAATACTGATAGTGACATGAAGGTGACGTTAAGTTTGCGTTATGTTGACACTTTAAACCAGGCTTATGGCTTTACCAATATGGTTATTATTATTGTTATTAATATTAATTTGCCAGGGTACGGATTTTCCACAATGTACTGTCTGGTTAACCTACTCTGACAGACGAGAAAGAGAAAGTATGTATTTATTTATTACTCTTAAAGCCACACCATCAGGTTCAGAGGTAATAAAAAACGCAAATGACAAAGAGCAACTACAAAAAAGCAAAAATTTAAATTAACTGTTCTGTTCTTGTGCAGTTACCTTTATCACTGAAGTGCCAGCCGCCAGGAAATAAATCCTTAACGACTTCAGGCATTTCGTATTCTGACAAGATTTTGTCAACTTGATACTTTTTTCTCCACGTCAATGACTGTGACAAAAGTTCCCGTGCTTTTTCAATATTGAAGTCACCCGCTCGCAAAAATCTTAACAGCATTGCATCATTTGGAAGCTAAAATAATAATCAAATATTAATAAAGAATAATTATTTTATTTTTGGCTCTCTTATTTTATTAATATTATTTTGTTTCCATCAAACTATAACATCTACAGTAGAACGAGAAGGGTATTACTATATTTACATTTCCTCTTTGCAGATGATGAAGCCAAGTCCGCAGTTGGATTAATTGTGATTCTTCGAGCGGAGATAAATCTCCCAAGTATCGTTGAATATAATCTGAATAAAATGAGCACGAATTATTTACACAGCGTGGATTCAGCCTAGCGTACATACATAAGTAGATATAGCCTCCATAATATAATATGTTCAACAAGGAAAGTCTTACCGGCCGCTAGACGAAACTTATCATCTTCGTCGGAGAAAGAATCGCATCGTATTAAAGGTGTCCCTGTCTTGTCTCCAGAGCCCGATCGCTGACGGCTTAGGTGAGAATGCTGGGACTTTAGACTTGAAACTGATGCTCCTAATTGTAAATCTTTTGTAGACGTTGATAACTCTCGAAGCTCTGTAAGTTCATTCTGTTCATCTTCAGATACAGTATCCTCGCTAAAATAACGTTAAATAAAATAACGCCATTAAAACATGTTTATATTGATGCAGTCGTCCAATACTTACATAAAATAGACACAAACACAATTTCCAACTTCGGTTTTAATTATGTAAGACCATAATATACAAACTGCAGTATTATTCTATATAATTATTATTTCGACATACGATTACAGAAATTTTATAAGACTGTAGCTCACTAATATTCAATAGATAAACACTATGTACCTGTTGATAGCATTTAATACTAAGAGAGAAGCTAAGTACTTTTGCATTATATAAATGCAACCTAAATAAACAATAAAATAGAATCAAACGTATTCTGAATGATTTTATATTATGCTTGACGCGGATCCTGTGGGAATCTTTTAGCACTACCATTGCATGAATAATTAGGCAGGTAGTTAACTGTTAACTATATAAAAAAGGTTGGTATTTACGTAAACGAACCGCAAGTAAATATTATTAAGTATCGATCGAATCTAATAAATAATTTTGATTCATACTATCCAAACAATGTCTATATCCAAAGTAAAAATAGTTACTTATTGATCGGAAGTTCAATATGACAACGAATGGAAATTATATTTTTCTCCACCGATATAGATGTATGCTTAAGTATGCTTTTATATATGCTGGAAATAATGGCGATTTGAAGCAGGAGCACACCATTACGCCTATCACTTAAAATAGGTATATATATACTTTAGTGGATGCTCGTCGAAGACTCAGAAGTGAACGAGTAGTTAATATCGTTTACAGGAACTGTAACTATGTTAAGTAATATGTACCTGAAATGTGTGTGCCCGAAGGGTCTGTCATGATAAAACTCCATACAAGTAAATAACTGCCTTTCTGTAACTTCTTGAGCATTTCTCCATGAATTGTGATTATTTGTGATTAAATTCGACTTCTTGTACACACCATCATCCTAATAATCACCTTTCTCATAAGATATTGAATGCACTAGCTGGATTATGGATCCTGCAACGTTGGCTGTAGAAACGAGATCATACAGATAAATACACATATACCGGTATATTACTACTGTTTGTGGTCTTTTAAGCCATCGCTTTTCTGTCGAAGGTCAAGAAAGTTAATTGACTTGCGATCAGGAACTACACAGACATCACGCGTTGTTTTATTATTTCTAGAACCGTACAAATGCTACATGCGTCACATCGTACATGTATTTTGAGTGGTTACAACTTAAAGCCCCATCGAAAAACCCTGCTCGTAGTATAGCTTGAAATATCAACAATTTTAAAAGATAGAATCCATAAGAATAATAAAAGAAAAACGAAAGAAAACATAAAAATTTTGTGTTTTTAGCATATTGTATTCGTTTACGGCACCATTTAATTAAAATAAACTGTATGTATTACCTAGGTATGTATACCTATATCTTATCGTTAGATGTAGCTTGGTAAATTCATCCAAACAACAAACTGTTATATTCTCATCATTTTACATGTTACGCGACCGTTCTGAATGGATGTCGTGAAAATTTGCCCTCTGCATACGTCAGAGGAAGCTTCCTGTCAACTTCAACAAGAGTATGTAAGAGGTACGAGCAAATAATTACATAAATAAACTACTGCAGTGGAAAATACAGAAGGAATCCACTCAATTCCTCTATAGTGTGCTACGTGCGCACATGTTTTCAGAATAACTTAAGCTTGAACTCATATTCATTTATGTTTTTATTAAAATAGGTATAACAATCCTGCACGAACATGCGACATAAAAAGTCACGTTGATCCAAAACCGTGCAAACTCTTACAAGGTCTCATTCCGTGATCGTCTTAACTGCATAATGCTATTGCAAATGGGAACGTGGTGTGATGCTCTGTCTAGGTTTTCATATTTTTTTTTTGAGCTAATCGAAGCGGTGAATCTGCTTGTTCCCAATTAGAGTACTTATGCCCTATGTAATAGGTGTAATGTTTTTATAAGCATGTGGTGCCTGTTCCACGTTTTTTGCGACGCACATAAAAAACATGCCAGCCTGCTGTACTTGCAAATTTAACTGAATAAGAAAGATTATTTATTTTTATGCTTTCCTTTATCTCACAATTTAACTCACTTCTTATACTTTTCAATAGTAGCTTAAATATCTAAATCACGAATGAATCTGGGCCCGCCACCATACTGCACCTTACATAAAACGCCTTTTAATCACCCGCGATCCCTCCTAGTACGTACAGCATAGTAGTCACCTAGTCATTTCTATGTAATTATGTTAACGTGCAGGGTTTCATTTCATGCATCCGACTTAAATACCACTGAATCTAAGTAACTTTGCAATGCTAGGCACTTGTATTTTATTTTTACTGTAAAGATAACAACAACTATTTGTGCATCATTTACAATTCCTATGAATAACGCTTCATAGCATAAAGTATGCGTTTTATAAAAAATCCCCCCTCCGTTTGAACCTAGAAGATTTACGACAAAATCAAAACTATTTATAACAACCGAGCACGTCTCGTCATTAAGACATTATTTATAAATGCTGCAAAATCAGATAACAAGAAGCTCACATCAAACGTTGTTGGGCTGAAGTCGTTGTGAAACAATGTGTCTACATCTAAGAATAATTTAAACAATTCCGGAGTTTAAATAAATTCTGTACAATAATAAGACAACACAACAAAAAACTAACCCAAATGTAGCATGCTCCGCAGTATCTTCATTCTCATCAATCAGAGTCTCAGATTCCTTCACTTCACCATCTTGCCAGGGTGCAACGTGAGTAATTCCTTCTTGTCGCAGTTGGTCAATAAAATGCTCAATTATTTCCTTGCCCTGAAATTTAATATTTTTTTGTATTTTTTTAAATAGGACAATGAAAGTAATTTCTGATATTTTATCACACGAATATTATGACGGGCAAATATAAAACTATCAACGACAACGACATGAAATGAGTGAAGCTGTCAACGTCAATAATAGCCTTAACAGTGTTTGTTAAATTCAGTAAAAAATGTGAACCTTTGCAATATTCGCAGAATATTGTTTGATGGCCAATTTCTCCACAAGATGCTCGCAGCCAAAGAACGATTTAACTTCTAGACTAGCTGACTGATCAAAGCAGGTCCATTCTGGATTTTCCGGATGAACCTACAACGTGTTAAGTTGAAAAAATCCTTAATTTTCCGAGTTTTGGTTTTTGAGAACTATGCAAATGCGTAATCAGATTATCTTGTTACAAGCATAACACGATCGTGACTTACAAAATAATTGCAAACTTCATTAATGACCACTCGGGAAGCAAAGCTTTCGTTGTACGCTTCGATTTTAAGTGATCTCGTCTTTAGGTCCAGAGAATTTTTCTGAATGAAAAAAACATGATCTACACCTGCTAACCTGCAACATTCGTCAAAAGTTATTATTTTTTAGTATTTTGAATGCAACGTATTTTGTTAAAAACAACTTTGGTCGAAACATGTATTTCCGTTATTACTTTTTCAATAAATACGGTGCTTCCACATTTAAACGACACCTGCGTTCTATAGTATGTTGGGATCCATCTTCACTCTTTTGATCCAATGTAATATCCGAGCTGACGAAAATTGGAATCATAGGACATGTCGGAAATCTTCGTTCGTATGCCTAAATTAAAGCAAATCACAGTAAGAATTACTACTTTTGACAAAGAAACCTATACATACCACAAGAAACATGGGATACAAATTAATACTCAAACACGAGTGGAAATGTATAATAATTCCGATTCAAAACACTGTATGACTTATATTATTACATGTATTGCGTAGTGCAAAATTTAATTAGCATAGCGCATTATTACTTGCCTTAACAATTCAAACAAATTGAATCGCTTAGGATCTATAATGCAGTATGCTCACATGTATGCGCTTGTTAAATGTCGCGTGAACCTCTTCTTCTTTTCAAAAGTTTTTAAATTAGTTTCCTTGCATCAATAAAACTAAAACTAAACCTAAGTACTTTAAGCTAAATTTTCAATTTGTAAAATACTATCTTGAAACATAATTACACTATTTTCGGTTTGATCAAAACAGCATAAAAACCCAGAATAATAATAATAATAATAGTATATTTGTCATTCCTTCAATATGCCTATCTATCATAGCTTTCAGGAACAGCTGGTGTTACATACAATAGTATACGCAATTATATAATGATTATTTCAGATTATAGTTTTTTTCCATTTTTAATTGCTTTGACTACACTTTGTCAATGATTTTTTTAAAATTTCATTTTAGTAAAAGGAATATATGAAGCGATAACGACAGCAAAACGATATATTATACACATTTTACATTTCATTGTAATTTACTTATATTTTGAACCATGAGCGTATAATTTAGAAATCAAGGCGAGCTAAGGGTTTCAGGGTAGTCGATTTTTTATAAAATTGTTGGTTGCTTAGTTTTAGAATATGAAGTTAGCAATACGAGCTCACTAATTCGTAAGCTATATGAAGAAAAAACCCTTAAGAAAATTCGATTTCGGTACTTTGTCAATATTTAAGAAATAACTTTTGTGCGTTTATTCCTCCATTATTTAAACGAAGTTGTATAGAAACAGCAATGAATTATTAATTATAAAGATAATATGCTTCTATTTAAATATGTATGTGGACGTTGGTTCACTCAGTTCACTGCTCGATTCGTGTTCTATACAAATACGAAACGGCTGGTGTCTTTAACAAACATACATACATACAGAACTTAACTATAAGTACTAGCAGTAAGCGCACAAAGACATACATGTGACATGGATTCTAGGCAATCAAACTCATACGAGCTGAAAGACTAGGGCTAAGAAAACAACATAATTGTATTGCGTATTATGCATCAATTATAAAATTACTGATAAATAATAACACCTATTGTTGCTTTGCCCAATCTGTTTTTTGAAATGGAAAAACTATTATTTACAAGAACAGCTTTCAGCTAATGATGAACACAGATCAGTTAAATGCTGCACTTGAAGTTGAAACTGTTCAGTCGGCACCTACATAGTGGGTTAGACACTGCCTACTATTAATGATTTCATTATGTACAGATTGTAATGTTTAATGAATGTGACATCATCCAATTTATGTACAGTGTCCAGTGACGTAGTGCCAACACTTTTAATATAGATATATCTGATGCAGCCAACTTTATTAGTAAAAACATCGACACAGAAAGTTTAAAGACCAAATGCAAGACATCCATGATAACAGAGCATGTTCGAATAAAATTTAATGCAGTACTGTGCAAACATTCGAACATATAATCGACATCATTAAATTAAATGCTAAATAACTAAATACTGTATCTTTATTTAATCCATACGTCTGAGCTATTTTTGGACAAGACTGAAAAGCACCTATACATTATGTTATTTAAACTACGTTATATATACCTACATATGACTAAATACGGGCCGTGCGGCAATGGTATTGCGTGGTGCATATTGTTTAGCAGTGTTTCGATTTTATGCCTCTAAATTATGCATGAGCTAATAACAAGAAACGATGTAATGGACATTCTAAATAATCCCTTTTCCGTAACTATTTTTTGACACATTAAGAATGATTATCTCAATTATTATTATTTATCTAATCGTGTAAGGTACGACATTGTATACCTGGGATGGAAAAACTGAATGCTTGAACCTGACCGAAAATACAAAAAGACTACCCCTATTAGTGTGATTCCTTGAAGCGATGTTGTTGATTTGTTCAACTCCACATAAAGTGAAGTACCTTGTGGAAATATGAGTGTTGACAGCCTGCTGATAATGTATGAATGTCAGCGCGTTTTGTTAATGGAATGTAATTGGTT
>JAQFZE010000999.1:0-20567 GCA_034695245.1 Dicyrtomina saundersi | reverse complement strand
TTCAGTATAAACCGCAAGAAACGGCGAAGAAACCAAATCCTAATGCAAAAATGTTATATTAATCTATGCTGCAAATATGTCAACAGATATGAAATGCTTTAAGTATTTAATCATGTTGTACTTAAATTGTAAGGAAATGGTCTTGCGTGGGTCCTAGCCGAATCAACTTAATGAAATAAAGTGATTTAATAATGGATTTTTTGTACTTTGTCAAAGTATTTGCTAAAGGTGCGTTTTGTAAAAATACCATAAGAACTTAATGGAGAACTTTACAAAGCATTTTACTACTACGGCGTTTTGAATCCCCTTTATTTCTAAAGCGTTTTTCCGTCAGTTTAAACATGAAAACAACTAAACAATACGTTGTTGGAGGTTTACGCAAAGGTTTTCTTATAACAACCTTGTGCATAATCATGATGTGAAAGACTCAATGTTTTGCAGAGAAGCAAAAAAACATTTTTAGCATTAAACCTATAGGTTGTAGATTCAACGTAGTATAATTCAAGATAATAATAGTATTGGCATTCTTAATTTTTAAAATAAACTCCATAGATGCTTTTTTGTGATCTTTATAAACTTCTAATTATAGCAATTACCTAATTAGTGTAGTGAGGACAAATCCTTAACTAACGATGATAACTGCTATTGTACTGCAGTGATTCCAATGGTATGGTGAGGTTTCTGGTTCGACTTCCCCCCGAATTAATTTCAAACATAAATTAAAGGTTGCACTACATAACAGGGTTACAAAATGAAGTCTTCATGCCGGCTCATAAAGCCCCCAATTCGGGTAGATTTGTTACTATAGGAGCTAATGTGGCAGTACTCAATACATCAATTTTTCGTAGAATTCCTCATTTTTTGACACGGTTTGCAAAGTTGTGCGACGAGGTTGGGGAACCTCAGTGGTTTTGCGGTACATGAGCAAGTACTATAGTTATTAATTCTGCATTATCTTACACAGACATTTACGTTAAGTATAACAAAACAAACCATCAACCAATATGCAATTGCAATTCCGACCTTGCTAATTCTTGGGTTTCTCCATAATAAAAAATAGCCTATCTTCTGCATACGTTGTTAATCGAAACCAATATTAAAGACTTTCGCTCATAACTTTTTCGATTGCTTTTGGACCCTGCTTTGATGAGATGCGACATGCGATATGTAGACATCAAAACATACATATTGAAACAAGTATTATGTGCTCCGAGAAATGGACTAAAATTATTATAAACAGTAATTTTACATTTTGAGGATGCGATATATTGCCTTCATCTATACGACAATACGACTAAATATATGATATGGATATGGATTTTGGGTAGTAGTAAACGATAACAGTGCCGTTAAAACCCATGATAATACAATACCAAGGAGTAGATGTCAACAACTGTGAACCAACCAGAACCAGATTGATTGCAAAAAATATTTATTTCATTAGGTTGCTATATTGATATACCGCATAGTAGACAATATGATATGGATATTTATTGTTTTCATTACGTTACATATTGCTTTTGTCAACAAATTAGGAAATTGCAAAAATATATAATAATATATTTTTATATATTGCCAAATAAGATGTCGTGTGTTTTTTGGATTTCAAGTTTAAATAAAATTATTACAAATTTTATGAGTTTAGATTCATACCGTGACGTGTGATATACTAACTAGTAAGTACTGACTTTGAGTACTGACTACTGACTGACCAGACTGACTGATTGTAAATTTTTACATATTCTTGACTTCCTTTAAACACTTCCAGTTCCAGTTGGTTCATTTTTGACGTAAACATTAAATTTTTAGCCGCAGTTGATATTTGTACCTACGTATTTATTTCCACTAAGGATCTTGAATTTCCTTATATATTCATAATATATGTATCGTCAAACAGACAACAGACATAATGAGGTACTGTTTATCCCGCGTTGTATTCATATCCTGTGAAGTGTGAAGTGTCCGACTGTAACATAATATAGTCGGGCACTTTTAAAGGATACTTTTGGTTCTGCAAGAAGTTTCAGCTCGGTTGATGGACGTATAATTACAGTATCCAATATACTGGCAGGACATTAGTATTAAGTATTAGATCATTACTGTGTACAGTTGGCTTGGATTGGATAATGGATCTGACTGAGGTACAGTCTATATATGAAATTATTTGTTTCTACAAATAATTATTGAATGACTATATTTGACGTATGTAAACGGGTAGATGCAGCTAGACTAACCGCTGAACAATATACCACAGTAATAAACCGAATAACGAATATACCATACCAAACCTAGCGACACTTCATATAGAGATAGGAGAACGCTGCCGTATGTAACTTACGCATTGCATTGAGTGTGGAAAATTATTAGTTGGAAATGGATAGGTTGAAAACCAAAATAAGGGAAAAGCAAGCTGGATTACGACATACCAAAAGAGAGATAAATGCGTTACCGAGTAAGTTTCATTTTATTAACGGGTAATACCGATAATACATATAATATACGGTTATATTGCCAGTGACGACTTAAAATGGCCCATATCGATTTTTAACTAAAAATATGAAATGCACTATTTAGAAAAAAATTAAAATAATATTTTGAGAAAAATGACCCTGAACATATGTAAATGGAACCTTTTACACGTTTCAAAAAACGTGTAAATAGAACATTTTGCACATTTAAAAAAAAACATGTAAATGGTACATTTTGCACATTTCAATAAACACAAAAATAAAACATTTTACACATTTCAAAAACATGTAAATAGAATATTTTACACTTTTTAAAAAACATACAAACAAAAAATTTTGTACTTTCCCAAAAATCTCAATTTTACATTTTATGCATCTATCTCATTAAGTGTTTATTTTTGTTTTCGACATAGCTCATTTTGATTCTAATTCTAGCTTAAATTTGAAATGGGCCATTTTGATTCTTCACTCAAGAAATATATGCAGAAATGTTTTAGATTTTAGGCTAGTCCTATATGCAAAAGAGCTATAAAATGCTCTATAGACACGTGGTACATAGTACTTGTTTATAGTTTTGCTATTTTGCAAATTAAACTATTAAACACTTCCATACTACCTACTTACGTTTTATAATAAAATAATTTTTAAATGTGGGTAAGATTACAAACTGTGAGAAATGCCCAAGTCTATTGGATGCAACAATAATTACAATCACCTTAGATTTAATATTAATCATTTAGTCTGGAATGCACTCTTTTTATCCCTAAGCCCTATACCTGTATCAATTACATAATTCATGATCCGTGCGAAAAAGGATGTTTCCTTCGTACTAATTTCTGCTCATAATTTGATATTAGTAACTTTCTCACTTTTTAATAAATCGCAAATTAGCCAGTATCAAACGATCAGACTCATTGAATGCTGAAATATAACTTGTAAAAAAATAAACGTCCCTCACAAATGATGTCGCTATTCGAACTTTAATAGCATCTTATCTGTCCACGATCATTTCTATAGGGAGGAATGTTACGTGTGTACGTTTTTTGTCTCTCATTCTCTTTTGACTCATCTTCGTCGACTTTTGGAGGATTTTTCAATGATATTCCAATAAATCATAAATTCCAATCTCAGTAGCGACTTTTTTAATACTGAAACTACTGAAAGGCTATGGAACTTTTATACTGGTTGGCACTTGTGATTACTATACAACGAAAACAATAAACAATACTTATGCATGACACTATAATATAGTGACACATCGAATTCTAAAAGCAAATATTAAGCATTGACTTCACCGTTCCCAAAACTTTCTCCACTGTAGCTGTTCTTTAATCAGTCATCTCGTTCGTTTCGGTTCAGTAATAAAAAATACTACTATTTGTATTTCTATAGAAGTTCTAATTCTGTAGAAATAATATGAAGAGTTTTTTGAAAAAACGGGATAAGTCCACCAAAGCAAATTTTACAGGAATTGTGGACCCGTCAAAAATTCAAGAACTTAATTAACATGGAGTAAAAAGTCCGTGAGATAAAATTGTAATCGCTTTGAGTGAAACCAAATATTTTTTAACTTTTTCTTGCATACAAAAAATTTACGCACGTGAGAATTGTCTTCTACAAATTACGATTACACTCAAACCTCAAATTTAAATCAGAAATGCATGTTTTAAGGTGGACTTATCCCATTTGCCAAAAATCATTTAATGTACCTACTTATACTTATCCCGTTTCGCGAAAAAACGAAATTTTGGTTATTTTTAAAAATTACTTTAGTTTCAGCACAGCAACGTATCTATATACCTAGTTGAATATCGTCTGTGAAGAACCAAAATGACCCATATCCATTTGTAGCTAAAAACAATATCCACTATCTACAAAAATACTGAAACATGTCTTGAAAGCATTTAAATAGAATATTTTGCACTTTTAAAAAATATTTAAATAGACCATTTTACACTTTTCAAAAAACAAGTTAATAGAACATTTTGCACTTTTAAAAAATATGTAAATAAGACCATTACACTTTTCAAAAAAGATGTAAATAGAACATTTTGCACTTTTCGCAAACATTTAAATAGAACATTTTACACGATTCAAAAACTCTTAATTAGCATTTTACGCATGTTTCTTATTTTGTTTTTATGACATACCTCATTTTGAATCTAGCTAAAATTGGACGTGGGTCATTTTGGTTCTTCACAGACGATATAGTACATGTAAACGCAAATACTTTTGAAAAATATGGGCTTATTCCGTCTTGCCAAACAACTCTTCATACAGGCTACTAATAAAAATACTAAATGCTAAAATATATTATTTGGTGTTTGTGTTATGCGCTCTGTTCACCTATCATATCCTGATACTAACAAGTAAGTTAAATTAAACTCATGAACTTCCCCATAATCCTCTCATAACGCTACGAAGTAAATAATATTAATGAAGAATTTAAGGAAAGGAAATAATATGTTCGTATAAGTAGAGAAGTATACGTTTGTTTGTGTTGATTTGGCTTTGGCAGTGATAATTTGTACTGATAGAAACTGTAGACCTGTATAGAGAGCATCCTAGATGGTTCTATCATCTTCCATGGTTCCAAGCACGCAATAATAATGTGATCCAAACGGCGGCGTGACATTTGTATTTGGATGGATTGCGTGGAGAAGCGAAGTGAAGGTGGGCCATGCCATAATAGTGGAAAACTACACACGTAGAAATATTATGTTATAATAGTCACGAGTTGCAAGTACACTTTAGCACACGACGACGTTCGGCGTTTCTGTTTTGTGTTGTACTTTTACTTTCAGAATTTAATCATGCAGTTGCCTACTACTAGTACCACCTAATAACATAGTGTTGTTTTTTTTTTATTATTATTTGCCCTATCCTCTCCAGACAGCCCATTGAGGTTGACTGACTAGTAAGCCCATCACCCATAGTCACTGTGGGCAGTAGTCCTCGAAAAGGACAAAAGAATCCGTCATCTCCCAAAGTTCAGTACACAATTTGAAGCCCCAGTCGAATGTTTCAGTCAGTGAGGTCGATTGTTCAATGTCCTACTATCCAATTCAATCCACTCCGATTCGCGGCTGCATTTATCCATAACGGCGGACGCGGACCCAAAAACACTCATTTTAATACATATAAATTAAGTAATCGTGTTAGGGGCAGTGTTCCGATTTCAAGATTTTCCATTTATAGACATTTTTGTGGTATGCCTCCCATAGACAAATCCGAGGAGGCTTCTCGTCGAGTTGAAGAAGCTATTCAAGCTAATAAAGTTGCTATTTTCAGTAAAACCTACTGTCCTTTTTGTAAAAAGGTAAGTTTGTTATGTTTTGTGATTCGATGTAGTTAGCACTATATTACTATATATCAGTATTATTCAGAAGTATGAATTTCAATTTTAATTACTACCTGACTACCAACAAAACAACCAACATTTTTGTGGTTAAAGCATACCTACACCGACAACCTAGTTTAGATACCTAGTTGCTAGTTAGTTTGTACTTTAGATCATAAACTGTATAGTATGTATGTAAATCAATTTATTATTCAATACTGGTTTAGTGCTTTATTTTCATTTTTCATCATTCATGGCTAATACCTTGATCAAAAAGAAATAACTGGTGCGACAATAAAAGAAACTTGAGGTCGAGCAGAAGACATTTTGATATCCTTTGTGTTCATCTTCATGTGCTTTTGACTTTGATATAGTTGAGCGTTTATTTCTTGTTTGTTGATTTTGATTTAGGATAGGATTATTACTGCAAATTTGCCGACAATAATTTTTAAGACATCTAACGTTGATTTAATTGAATTCTTATTTATTCGGAACTATTCAATTCAGTTATTTAAATTAATTTATGCGGTATTAAATTATTAAAGTTCTTGACTGATGTAATACTTAAGTAATGACGCCAAAAAGTTAGGCTATTTAAAATTCAAATTTTAGATTTTCATGGTTCGTTTTAATTTATGTGTTTATATGTGTACTTCAGATAATGCATTTCCCATCAGTTTAGGGTAGTCACAAAATTAGTTGATTATGGAATTAGGGATACTAGCTGTCAGATGCACCATCACTGATCGGTTTAAATTGCTTAAAAGTAAAATTGGTATCAGTAATTACTAATATTTGATATTTGTGCAACAATTCTTACGTAGGGCACGGAAACTAAAATGGGTATTGGACTTGAAACAAATATCGTCGGTGAATAAGTATTGTGGCGTAAATCGAACGAAAAATGATTCTTCACCGACGATATGTTGCATTTTCTGTCGGACACGAATAATTTTCAGATCTAATCGTAGGAATTAATTTTTTTAGATAGTGAGAAATCCTATATTTAGAACGCGGATACAAAAATGAAAAAGCAAATACATAATTCCTAATTCCTTGAGTCGAACAGGAGTTAACAAATTCAGCATCATGTGTGCGTCAATATTTTCTCCCCAGTTCCAATAATGCAACATGTCTGTATAGCATCCCTATAAAATCCATTTCACACTCGTGATTGTGGCAGACACAGTAACATATTATTATATTTATCATTTGTCCTCACTCATTCTATAATTATATTCCTGAGCACACTAGTTTTGACATGTATGAAGGATACTGTCGTCAATCGCTCGTTCACGCTGTTAGTGAGGGGATTGTGCAATGTGTAAAATTTTGTTTGACTGGACTGGAAATCGTAAATAGGTACACTAAAAGTTAAGGGTCAAGGTCACTGTCCGTCTGTACACAAGATTAGAATAGTGTACGTGTATATCCATGCCTTACAGCTTAGATTTACATATATGTTTTGATTCTGGTACTTAACCGAATGTAGTTGAAAGTTGTCTAGTATATGTAAATGTAATTCTGTATGTCAATTAGGTAATTATGTAAGTTTGCATGAAATATTTTCGAAGAAACATTGATTTTAGTTGGTTATTTTGTCAACATAGGAACTGATGTATTTACATTCTAACTGCAGTTTCTTCGTAGGAGCACATTTATAATTTTAATGGATTTATCTCCTAAAAATTCATTCAACAAGTTCAAATATAATCAACTTCTTACTTGTTAAATTTTAGATTACAGTAGGACAGTAAAGGCTATTACTTCAGAATTTAAACGGAGTTTATATGAGAACGAACATCCGGGTTCCCAAACATGGCCCTGTGCTGTGTCCTATTCTGGGAAATTAATTTTGAACGTTTTATAAATGCATCTTTCCTTGTACGCACTTTTTACTTTAAAAAATAAATGCCTGAAAAATGTTGACCTTGGGTGTGACTTTTGAATTGTCATCAAACTCGATGCTTATTGTGTAAGCAGGCACCATCTCCTTCGAACCATTATAGTTACTAACCAACAAGCTTAAGTGATAGTATCTCATTTTTGCTTTTTCATTTACCTCCAACTAATAGTTTATTATCACAGTATATCTGGCATGATTGACAGTATTTTTGAACTTGAATCAAGGTTTTGCTTTGATAGCTGATAAATGCCTTATCATATCATGCTGCTATCGCAGTAGCGTTGGTAAATAGTTGGGAGGTTTTTGAGCTACTAAATTATGCAAAAGGGGTTCTTGAAATATTTCAATTGCTTTAATGATAATAATACGATTATATCTAATTGTTGTATAGAAAATTAGTTTCAGTTTTTTAGCTGCTAAGCGTATCACAACACAGCTGTATTTATTGTCTTATTATCTACTTGCCCTGAGCCAGAATATCGGTAATTATTAATTATTACTCTAGGTTGTACGGTCGGTCAAACATGAAAGGATAAAACACAGTTTGGATCTGCATGTTTTAACAATTCAACCATATCTATATCAGCAAATAAAAATAAAATGAATGTTATGTTCATTTCAGGTGAAGGGACTTTTCAATGATTTAAAGCAACCATTTTGGGCGTTAGAGTTGGACCTCTTGGAGCAGAGTAAGACAGAATTCAGTTACTAATTTTCCTTTGAATGTTGTAGCCGTTAGTTAAAATGTAGTATATATGTACGGATGTACGAGGAAAATTAGCCGATTTTTGCGGGTCATTGTTATGGTTTGGAGTTATTTGATAAGGATGTACGACAAAAATATACCTCAAGGTTTCTTGCAGATTAAATCAGATTACTCGGATTTATTATGCTAAAAATATAAATTGACGCTCGTAGAAGATAATTTTTTCCGATGCTGCCTAAGTAATGTAATAATACCTGAGTTGTCAGATAGCGAAGTTGATTGTCGGCTTGCTTTGCATGAAAATGTCTTTTATAGCCTTATAGAAAACTGCTAGATCCGGAGTTAATCACCGGAGAGGTAAAAAGTACATAAGACTTATAAATATTGTACGTGCATACATACAGTGATCATAGTACTGCATAGATAATAAACTAAATAATGAGCATTTATAGCTTCGAAAACCACACTGTATGTGGGATGCATTAATTTTCTCGGTAAAATGAAATGGAAATGAAAAATAAAAAACGATCGATAGTACCATTATGCGGTGTTATCATGGAGGAGTTGATAAGGTAATATAACTATAAAATGTTGTTGCAGACCATATAATTAGTATGTACGTCTGTGTGAAAACACCTGGCTTGTGTAGTTTGGATTATAGCGGGTAGCATAGGCAGGAGAAAATATCAATTCCATTTCGGTGTTTGACCCGTCTCGTGTTTAGTTGGATTTTGTCCTAGCTCAACACCAGAGTAGATTCTTGTTCTAGTGCTTCTCATATGTTTATAAAACGGAAACGGAAGCTGCTCAAATATTCATTACATTAAGCCAGCGCTCTTGCTCTTTGGAAATCGTCTGTTGAGTGGTATACTAGCTGGTATAGTTGTGTATACAGGTTTCAGTTTATTTTGACATTTATTAATGCTAACATTTTCACTGTGTCTCTAGCTATGACAGCTTCAAAAGACGCATTGACACTGGACTATCGTATCTTTTACATTGTAATTACACGCAATAGCACATGTGTAGAATAGAAACTTATGCATTGGCAGAATGTATTCAAAGAAGTAGGCACATTGGGATAAAAGTGTATACTATTACTGAATTCCAATAGGGGGTTAGAGTTAGAGGGGGAGGGGGAAGATAACGCTATACTGCAATGGGTGGGGCCCTAGGACGTTGCGACAGTTTGACATCTTGTACCGGTACGAGCTTTATTTTAGCGTTGATCGAGTTTGTTCTGTATTTCAACTCTGTGGTGTCCCTTCTTAGTGTTTTTATAGGTTTGAATAATTTTGTAAAGTTGAGTCTGTAATAAAATTGAAGAGTGTATTCTTATTTATATTGGTACTGTAGGTGATGCAGCTTTATTGCAAGATGCACTCAAGCAGAGGACAGGGATGTCTACAGTCCCGAATGTTTTCGTCAATGGTCAGCTCATCGGAGGTTGTGACGATACTTTTAAATTCCATGACCAAAAGAAATTGCTTCCTTTGCTGGGCATAGAGGATGTACCTGCGGAAGCTAATCCTTTCCAGTATGATCTTGTTGTGATTGGTGGAGGATCTGGTGGTCTCGCTGCATCGAAAGTAAATTTTATTTGTAGCACAAATATTGATAAGTCTGGATCCATTCGTAAATGCATGAATGCATGCACTGTACTGTGTGGAAGTTTATATTTAAAATAAATGAGCATGTCAGGTATAATATAATGCTCTTTTATTTCTAGGCAGCAGCGAAGCTAGGCAAAAAGGTTGCAGTGTGTGACTTTGTAAAGCCTTCTCCCGCTGGCACGACATGGGGACTTGGAGGTACTTGTGTTAACGTTGGGTAAGAACAAGCAGTGCGCACAGGAGGATATTTGTTTGGAGTACTACATTTTATTTTTATTTTCATAATATTAAATAGATTGATTAAAAATTCTTAACTATGGCTCTCATAAATGATTTGCAGCTGTATTCCTAAGAAGCTCATGCATCAAGCAGCTCTTCTAGGTACTGCAATCAGTGATGCAAATTCATTCGGCTGGAATTTACCCGCAACCAGTAAGTGCATTTAGTATTATTGTCCACGCAATACATTTGATGAGCTGACTCTGAGTATTTTTATAAGTAATCTCTTTTCGTATTTGCAATGACATTGAGATAGATATATTATTATATAATGAAATTTCGTCTGTTTTCCAAAAAGATACTCATGACTGGGCCACTTTAGTAGAAGGTGTACAAGGCTATATTGGCTCTTTGAACTGGGGTTATCGTGTTGCATTGCGGGAGGCCAATGTGACTTACCTAAATGAATTCGCTGAGTTTGTTGACGAACACACTTTACTGGTACAAGTAGATTGTTGAGATAAAAAATTATTAAATTATTCGTATCTCTGAAAGGATAAGCTTTATATAGTGTTTTGTTTTCCGACTATAGACGACCAATAAGAAGAACAAGCAACAGCAAATCACTTCTAAAGATTTTTTGGTAGCCGTTGGTGGACGTCCTAAGTATCCAAATATTCCGGGTGCCCTTGAGCATTGTATTAGCTCAGATGACTTGTTCAGTTTACCTCACAACCCTGGTAAAACTCTTTGTATTGGAGCTTCATACATCGCTTTGGAATGCGCTGGTTTCTTAGCTGGGTTCGGAATCGATACAAGCGTAATGGTATGTTATGTAATAATTACTTTTGTTATAAACGAGACAATGTAATACACACCAGACACATAATAATGATAATGGAAATCATGTAATTCGTAGGTGCGGTCCATACTTCTTAGAGGATTCGATCAGCAGATTGCAGAGATGATCGGCGAATACATGGAATCACATAATATTCGATTCCTTCGTGGATGGGTCCCTGAGTCTGTTGAACTTATCGAAGAAGGAACACCACCGAGATTGTTAGTCAAATCTAAATCTACAGAAACGGGCGAAATTATTGAAGAAGAATTCAATACCGTTGTAGTAGCTATCGGCCGAGACCCATGCACCCCAAATCTCAAATTGGATTCACTTGGTGTAGAACTAAGCCAAAAGTAGGGTCAGCTTTTAATTTTTGTTACTGTGATTTTGTTTTATCAGTAATTTGCTTATTGGAAAAATTTAAATCCTAATGTTTGTATATTTTGCAGAACTGGTAAAATCGTAACCAACCCTGCGGATCAGTCTTCAGTAAAAAATATTTATGCAATAGGAGATGTTGCAGAGAATCGGCCAGAACTAACTCCTGTTGCTATTAGAGCCGGGGTCTTGCTTGCGCAAGTAAGCTTAACTAAATTTTTGTATAAAAGTATTTAATCTTCATTATTGAATGTAAATTGTAGTCTTGAATTTCACAGAAGGTGAGAAAAATATATTAGTTGCCATTGAGGCGCCTTTACAGGATGATTCTTGTATCTATAGGATAGTACAAATCATCCTGTCAAGGCGCCGTGGTTGCAGTGTACTAGCCATGTGTGACTATATGACTATATACTTGTGTTCGGTAGAGATTGTATGGAGGATCACAGACTTTGACTGAGTATGAAAAAGTTCCGACAACCGTGTTCACGCCCTTGGAGTATGGTTGTGTGGGACTCTCCGAGGAAGATGCTATCGCTAGGTATGGGGAAGAAAATATTGAAGTGTATCATACACATTTCCAGCCTTTAGAGTGCACACTCTCTAAGCGAGATGAGAACAAAAGTTATGCTAAATTGGTCTGCAACAAGCTTGAAAACGTAATTAAATCCATTTTATTAACTATTGCAACTTTGAATGAAATTTAATTGCAACTTCTGTATCTTGAGTACACTTATTTTAAATTTCGAATTATTCGATACTCTTTTAAGGAACGAGTGGTTGGTTTTCATTATCTTGGCCAAAATGCTGGAGAAGTAGCACAAGGCTTTGCTATCGGAATTAAGTTAAATGCCACCAAGTCTGACTTTGATGGTCTTATTGGGATTCATCCAACCTGTGCTGAGGTTAGTTATTTGAGAGCATTTCATAGTTTGCGTAGTACGTTAAATAACGTTTACTTAATTTGAGTCCGGACAATATAGTTATATTTTTTAAACTTACGTTTGTGTATGTTACGTTTTGAATATTTGTTAATAGATTTTCACAACTTTGACCATCACGAAGTCTTCTGGACAGGATGCGAAGAAAACAGGTTGCTGAGGTTAAAGAACGTGAAGGATCCAATATATTCAACTCAAAAAGAATATATAAAAATCCTTCACATTATATCTAACACCTCAATTTTCTAAACTAATTGTATGAAGCAGTTACATTGATGTTGCTTCATTTATGACGACCTAACTCTCAACCCTTACTTTTTGGGCGAGTTAATGTCTGATGATTTTTAGTTCAGAGAAAAATACTCCTGATTGTAACCTAACGTAACAACCACAATTTATTTTGTTCTCTTTTTTTTTGCAACCCAGCTGCAACACAAAATATTTTTCTTGTAAGTTTGTCATGAAGTTTGTGTTCGCGGTCGAAGAAAAAAAATGGTTATTCTCTTAGGTCCAAAAAAATGTAATAATAAGAAAAACCTTATATTGTTGAGATAGTGTCTGTTGAGCAGAAAAAAGAAATTGCAGTAGTAAAGACAATTGGAATTAATAATGTATGTTAAAATTTTATTTGACCATTTTTTGTAGTCATTAATATCGAAAGCGCTTCCTTATCTATAGAATGACAGCAAACGAGCATCTTCATGGATTGTTCAACGTGATAATGGGAATCTGTTTACATAGGTTATTTATTATTGTTGCAAACAAGTCATAACATTTTATATTGTTAATTTTGAATTTTTTTTATCGAATTATCGTGAACCATGCGTATGCTTAAAGTCATTCATAATTATACTCGTATTGTGGGACTTCGGAAACTTCTAACATCCAATGCAGTAGGCAGTTCTCACGAATGGAAATTGAAGAAAGTGATAAGTAAAATTTATAAATTAGCATACTATACAACCCTACAGGAAAGCAAAACTTTGTTAGTGCTCACTATTTTTTCTTCTGTCCTTGAGACCATGGAAATCCTCGATAATACAATAGATCCTGGACGTTATGGCAAATGTTGTATGCATTTGTCATTGCTGCCTCCCCAAATATGTCACAGATTTCTCGACTTCGTCTTCCTGTCGTGTTAAATTAAACTTGGTGTTAAAAAGTTAGCTTTTGTAGGTGACTCGATAATCTTCACAGCTATGACAGTAGCTGTGCTATGATTCAAGAGCCCACCTAGTCTGAACAATAATAAAATTCAAATTATTAAGAATTAACTATACAATAATAGGAATTGTAAATACCGCTTCGGCGTTCCTTTTTCTTTCCCTTTTTACCTCCTTTGTGTTGTCCATTACCATCCTGTGTACCCAAAATTTGAATTAGAAATACGTTTTAGCACCAGTCAGTACATATTAATTTTTATAAGTTTATATTCTGAGTTAAATCTTACGCTCATCTCCAGGCATTATATACAATGACCAAGGAAGATAAAAATGGCAAAGACATGGCATCGACTCGATGTTAATAATGAAAAAGAGTAAAAGTATAGTGCGCGGCGCAGACCAACCTATATTGACAAAACTCGCGAAGTTTTTCATACTAAATCAATTTAATGGATGCAGTGGATCAATTAATTCTCCAGGCATGAAATATATAAAATAAATGATAATGTACTACAGGTACTAAAAACTAAACTGCATCAAGTCCAATTAGATTTTTTATTTGACTTTTGTTTCATTATTCCTTCGGAATATTTCAATCACGTGTATCATAATCATATCATTTCGCAGCATTCGTAGACATTAGTACAGCTACCTACACTAATTGCAACACTGGGTGAATAACTCTTAATTTAATAAAAATTAAACTGGCGTAGTCAGTGTATATATTATTATGCTATAAATTTGTATATCTTGAATAAATAAGGATTAAGCTATCATTAAGCTTGAATGTTTTATGGACTGATTATAATATGCACATCTACAGTATATATATATAAAAATGTGTCATCAATGCTATTTTATTTAACATACATTTTTGGCGAATTATAAATATTAACGTGCTAATACTCTATATCTTAATTATTTATTAATTACATACATATTTTTGGTGAGAACTTCCAGTTGCTTGTAAATATGTATTACCAATTTTAGACAGAAATCAGAACACTACGCGAATGGGTTTTGAGGTATTTTGCCGTAAAGCTTCTAATTGAAGGTATCACCCTCTATTTGCTAAATCAACTTCACCCCAGCCTTGTGAATGACCCCCATAATGGTTACCCTGCCCTCTACTTGCTCAATCAACATTAAACTCGTCTTTCATTACGAGTTTTACGGTAAATTCCTAATTAGCGGAACTACTATTTAAATTATTTTGTAAGTACTTGGAAATAACAATGTTTTAAATCACAAGTATTAATATTTGTTAATTCTTACATAAAATACCACCGCAATTATTTGTAAATTAAATCCCGCCTTAATAACATACATAACTGAAAGAATTGACCTTGTACAAATAAGGTAATTGTAAGGTTACAAGACTACAATCGACAACCATGCAGCATTCGAAGATTTATAGTTATCCCTTCAGACCGTAGTCTGTGCTTTAGTTGTGAATTAGTATTGAACACTGGCTCGGGAGACTACTAAAAAACCCACGGCAGCAGTATATACTAAGTGTACCCAAAATTTTAGTTAACTTAATACATTATCGTGATGTCGAAAAAAATAATCTTTTAACACCAAATTTGTTGATCATGAGATCATTTTACAGCTCCTCTCCCATTGTAAAATCCGGGAAGAGTTGCTCATCGTTCCATGAATTAATTATTTCAAAACCCGAGTCAAGAAACGCATTGAAATTGTCGAAGTTCTCCATGCGCATTGCTGTCTGCTTCCTATTCGACTCTTCCGGAGGGTGTGAAATAAACGAGGGGAGAGTGGGCGACACCGGGGTAGGCAAAAGTTCAAATGCGGGTTCCTCGAGAGGCAAAGATGACTCGGAGTGCAAAGACTGTGTGTCATCGTCACGTTCTGTAGTGAGAGTAGCTGTATCTAATTCTATGCTCGAATCCTGATGATTATCGTCTTCATTGGTATTTTCTAACCAGGGATATCTGCTTTCATCGTTGACCAACTCTGTAGTCGAAGGCGTCTCTCCGATGCAAGTTGTTGGGGCGACAATCTATAAAACCAGACCAACAGATGAGTTTAATATACTCGTACGGGTCACAAGCGGCGCATGGCATTCAGGAAATAATACGGTTGGATAAGTTAGATTTATTATAACTACAAAATAAATGTCATTGTACCTGCTCGACGTTGACAAGCTGATTTGAGGAACTGAGGATTTGCTTAGAAAGTGCTTCAAGTGCTGCAATGATTTCTTTGGCGTCCAAATCCAGAGGGATAGGGCCCACATCAGTAACAGGAAAGCTAGCGTCTGCTGCAACTCCAGTCCCTTCTGCAGAGGGACAGCGCTAAGCACTGCAGGCTCAAAAGTCTCGCAGCAGTCGGTCGCTTCTATTACTGACGAGGGTTCCTCTTTGATTGTAACTCCCTCCATGGATGGCTCCGATGATGACATTTTCTTGATCTGATTTTCTAATTCCTCAATCCTGGCTCGTAAACTCACGTTTTCTTCTGTAAGCTTCTCATTTTCAACTTTCAGTGATTTGTTGCAATCTTTTATTGAGTCACTCTGTAATAATGAAGTATTGCACTACATGAATGATCAATCCAAAAAATAAAAACGACAAAATTTCAGTTCATCTATATTAATAAAACTTCAAGCTTGCATAATTATTCATAACATAATATAACATTTACCTCTGTTTGTAAAACTTTGATCATTTTCTCTTGTGTTCCAATGAAAGCCTTTTGTCTATCTCGTGCACTCTGAGCGGATATTCTATTCATCATCTTTCTGTGTTGTGCCTTCTCCTCTAGTGATAAATGGTCTAATTTTGCTCTTTTCCTTGGTCTTGGACTGTCGGCTGATGACTGTACAGAGCCCGGTGTACCCGGAGATGTGACGACTTCAATAAATTGATCTGAATCCATACTGAGAAGCTCCACACCGTTCAGTGTGCTCACATCGACTATTTCTATTTTCATATCACCCTCTAGGTCACTTCTGATCGGCACTAATGACTCCTTCCGACTTCTTATTTGTTGGACGTAAATCATTCTACTACCAAGATGTTCCTCTCTGAAAACAACAAAGAAACAATTCTATAAGTCACACAATTCCAAAAGCGAAAAACTACTCAATGTCACCACTGACATGTGACAGCACTGACAGCCGACACAACGGTCATTGTATCCTTTCTACATTTCTCTAGAATTTATTATTCAAACAAACCACACAAACCTCAAAAATAGCATTTTGAAATATTGTTAAAACTTTTTCAAAAAAACCGAGAACACAAGATCCTTCCTATACAAACAATATGAAAGGTATGTTGAATCTGAATAGAACTGTTAACACTTTTTTTAGGACAGTTCTGTATTGTCAATTGTAAAAAATATTTAAAAACGAAAACGAACACTCTTTATTACAATCAATCCATTAACTCTTACTAGTTAGCTGTACTGCCTGTACCTATAATAATAATAGCTATGAACCGAGAATCGAGAACGTGAGGAAGAACAACACTGAATGACCTTGTATGAAAGCCAAAAGTCAAACATAAAAATAATAATAATAATACTAACAAATTTAAATACCTTTTGAAAAATATTTAGACTTGAGATTCCAATATACCGACCAAAAAGTTGTGGAATGAATTTTCACAACTCAAGTCTATTGACAGGAGGAAAACTATTTACTGAAATTACGACGAGATCCCAGCTAGTTTTCATGGTTCTCCTATTCTGATGCAACCAACATCCATATGTCGTCGACACTGACTTTGGTGAGTTGTAACACTTGTTCGCTTCTCATTGGCTCCCAGTGTCTCTCTCAACTCGCTGCGTCACTCCGTTCGATAAACACCTTCTCAGCCCCTCTTCATCCCACAGTACTTTTGGCCCGAACAATAGAATAGATGACAACACATGGGCCGAGCCTCCTTCACCTCACACTATAGCAGTATAGAGATCGTCCGTAAATGATGTCGCCCAAATTATCACTCTTTTAGGACCCACCCATACCACTTAAACATTACTTAAATGGCTACATTTAACACAGCATATTATCAGTGCTCAAAAAGACCTACTGACCCTACCAATGACATCATTTAAGGACAATCCCAAACACTGAAATTGGCAAGACTCAATATTATTACCCCTTTACATCATCATGTTTACGCTATATTATACGGCTCGGCCTACATTTATCTCATAAATATTTCCTTTCTCATTTCCTTCGATCGTCATCGCGTCGATAGTCCTTTTAAATAATAAAATGACCATGGTCACATTTTCATATTTGCTATACTGGGTCCATTAAATGATGAAATTAAATGAAGTATTGTACGCCTTTTTTAAAGGAATGACTCACTACGCAGGTACTCCGCCTTGAGGCCCGTGTATAAGTGGCACCTTTTTTTTTAAAATTATAATTCAGATTTTTAAAGTAGCATGAACACCAGTTTTACGACGTCACATGCATCTTTCTGACGTACAATAATGTATAGGAATGTAAGTACCTAGGTAGGTACGTTTTTTTGTTGTAGCTTTTTTACTTTGCTTCGTGTTGTTTTGTTATTCTTGCTTTCCTAAAAGTGGTATCTTTCCATTGTTAATCGTTTTGGACCTCGCGTCGGCCGGAACTGTGACTCATACTTTAGTTACGAAGATTCAATTTTTTTTACGATTAATAAATCGATAATAATATTGGTTCAGGATATAATGTAGTATGGAATATACGCACACCCAATTTTGTACAGCACCTCCATCCACCTCATGCCCTCAATATTGTCGTCGGCGGGCAGAATTTTATGAAAATGAAATCCGACTTGCAGAATGCCAAGTACGAGAGGTATCGTCCAGTAAATTAATGGTATATACGGGAAACGGGAAAGTTCATGGCAAATATTATGCTGTAGTTTACATGGCCTTTAAATAAAATAACTATCTGGCGTTTTGATTACACTTCATTCAAGAACTTCCCACTCTGGGCCTGCCGGTATAGTTAAGCGGTAAGCGCCGGTAGCTATAAAAATTAGTGTTAGTTAGTTAGTTGTTAGTTAGTTAGTTGAACTTTATTAAGGTGTTATTTAAACCGATTTGGCGCAAAGCCATACTTCCATCGGTGTTGTAGCATTTGGTTTTTTTAATCTATACCTACTTATATAGACATTAAATTAATTCTGCCTCCTCTATAGCTGGCTCATCCATCATAAAATAGCATGCCAGCCAATCCACTCATCCACCGCAGCTGGAGAGTGCTGATTGATTAATTGTCACTCTTTCAGCCCTATATCCTCAACTTACATTAATTGGGAATTTTAATTCTAAAGAGCACTTTCATTGTACCCGAGAACAAAAGTAAAATACTAATGATACAGCAGTTTTTTTATGTTAAGAATTGAGCAATTATTTTTTTTGTTATCATATTATGCTTTAACAAGCTTTAGTTGCCTAACTGGGAGATTAAAACTAGCAACCGTTGACATATTATAAAGAATTGGAATTGGGACAATGATTAAAATAATAATTTAGTCAAATATATATAAGTAAGTACTTATTTTGAATTGAAGCAAAGTTGAACCAGGAGCCCATACTGAGAATACAAGGATCTGTTAATATAAAACGAGTTTTTGAGAATTATTATAACAGTTTCCGAGAACCATAACGTTATTATATGATACATACTAATGAGTCATATCATATCCTCAATTCCTCAGAATTGCGCTTATCATTAATTTTATGATTTTATTATCTTTTGTATTATGTAGTTACATACGCTTTTGCATTTCTTAAGCCTGTGGTCCTGTAGCTACTATACAACTATTCAAGTCCGTTCCGTGGGCAGGCCCGCATATTAAAGCTGGAAATTGAAGTACCGTACGCCATGTAATAATGCGCGGGTCTGTAATAGTACGCGGATCTGAGAGGTCACTGAATAGTACTCGGGTCTATTTAACATTTAATTAAATGACAGTACGCGGGTCTGTAATAGTATGCGGGTCTGAGTTGTCCAAATCTGAATAATACGCGGGGCGTACTATTACAAGATATACGGTACCCATGTTTATTATTTATTCAACAAAAACCTAACCATTTATCAACTAGAACTAGTAAGACACTGGTGTACGTGTACAGTGCTATAATGTTATAGGTAAAGTAGACATATATTATACATATATAAAATATACACTTTATTAAAAAGTCACTGTTGTACAACTACAATAGCCAAACGATCAAACGACTACGTTTAATATTCTTTATTACTATATCGGACTATATCCTAAACTAGTTGATCTATAATGGCATTATATGTAATTATAGCTCATTAGCTTATCAGCCTATAGGGTCAAACAAAATTATATAACTATACTCGGGCTAAAACTGTTACGTTGCCAGCGCCAGCATTCCTGGTATGCTTATGGATGGTATTTCGGAGAAGCTAAAATTATCTTAAGCCAGAAGATGTATTTTTGTATTTGATTGGGTACATTGCATTGGTAAATTTTTGATTTCAAGCATTACAGACATTCTAATCTCGCTATTCCAGTTTTAGCGTCAGCATGTCGTCGTATTTTATTACATAGAGTGGCTATCCAAATATACATATATAATTGTTTCCTTAGAATCGTAATAAGAATCATAATCTACATACACCTTGCCTATTTTTCAGTTCACAAGAAGTTCTGTTTCTGCGATTTATGAAGAAATTAAAAAACCAGATTAATTTTGAAGTATTTATATACTGTATTTAATGTTATCTTATGAAAAGATTACAGTTCCTACAAATTAGTTAATTGGAATAATCTGTAATATTATTATTACGATATGCCTTTCATGTTGATTTGAAATTGAAGGGTTATTCTAAATTCAAGATTCACTGCTGTTCATTAAAAGATTACATATATGTACATGATTTCCACCGCCATACATAATCCGTAAGTTGCTGGTAGGAACTCGATCAAGTCCAGCGCTGGGATCAAAGATACACACGGCTTAACAATTTTGTATAATGCGCA
>JAQFZE010000998.1:0-20573 GCA_034695245.1 Dicyrtomina saundersi | reverse complement strand
ACACTTAACAAGGACTGCGACTGGTCAGTCGTAAGTTGCAGTATTGAGTATACGTTTATACGAAGCGCGCAGTTTAATACCGGAAGTCACGAAAGCAATATCTTCCCTTAAACGTGTCACGTCTCATGTGGTGACCAGATATAAACAATAAATTCACAAAGCGTATTAAGCGTACGAGCTGGCAATCGCTTTTTCTTGGGGGAAGGGGGGGGGGGTACATACATGTGACATGTTTGCCAGTGGTTATTTCTATACTTGATTTTACTGAATTCTTTTTCACTAACCATTCCAAAGTTTCAGTTATTCTCTATTTGCTTTGAATCTGTTGCATGCAAAATTGCAAGAAAGTTTGATTGTTAATTTACTACGATCCACGTTGAACGTGGTTCTAATTTCTAACTCAAGTGTTGTTTTGCTATACATATTGTTTACACCTGTATTGATTTCAAGTTTTTTTTTGAATTTGTAAATTGTTAGTATCGTTATTTTTGCATGGTTTGCCATTATAATTGTTAGATTGAACTGCTTGATGATAAAATGAAAAACTTGGCTGACAAGTATGAAGTGATGACTAACAATCCAATGATTGGACCATCTTCTTGTGAGCTGAGAGCATGTGAGAAGCGTGTTTTTGAAAAAGTATCCGTGGCCAATTTAAGACGAAGTTTTTGTGACCTTTCATCCCAGAATCAGCATGATGAGGATGAATTCAATTTCCATTTGGTTGAAAGACCGGTAATTTAATTTTGCTTATTAACTTTGACAGACAACGATAAAAACTCGGGGAGCAGAGAAGAGTTTAGTAACACCAAACATGATTCTCAGTGGTTCATGATAACTATAGTATTAACACTGAGATATTGTGCATCACAGTACATTATGTAGGTGTTGGTGTTATTACAATCATCAGAACTTCTTTACATTGAATTTAGTTTTATAATAATTATAATAACTGCATGTGGTTGGGAATTTTACTTGTAACTGGTGGTTGTTAAGTAAAAATTAATTGTCGTACTAATATATGGGTGACTATGCGGTTATACTCTTTCTTGTGGATTTACTTATTTTATACGTGGTATGTACATTAGTTAAACTGCCTCAACTGACAACTGACTGACTAGCAAAATGAGTTTGTAACTTTTTCAGTCAACATCAGTTGTTTGTAATTCAGTTATCTGAACATTCCTTATAAAAAATAATTATTCAAACAATTAATGCTTATAATATGCTAAAAGCTAAAATCTTAAATCTTATAACTACAATGCATGCAACTTTTTTCGGTCAATGGTCTCGGGTGCTGTCACTTTCTGTCAAATCTGAATGAGTATTCGTAAATCGATTACTTAAAACTAACAACTTATAATGTGTTCGGTTGTTGTATTGTGGGTTGTAGAAGAGCTTTACTAATCTGGATTATACGATTGATTTTAATTCCATTGTAAGTCTGTTTTTTCGTCATTTACTTTTTCTCTTTTCTTCTTAACTTGCATTTGATAAGGATTCTCCTCTCCGACATGAAATAGAATTAAAAGTTATTTTCTTGTGTGTGCATCAGTAAATAATTTAGAATACGAAACAATTTCAGCTACTTTTTCAGTTTTTGCTATATAAAATGTCTGGCATGCTACTTATAGAAAGCTGTTTGTGTTTACAGCTTGAAATGTCGTGACTTTAGTATGGAAGTAGCGTATCACATAGAAAAAATATATGATGCGACTACATGCAGTTTGTTAAAAATATATAACTTTGCGTAAGTATACTTACAAAACTAATATTTGTTAATGTCTTGCTTGATTGATTTGACTGTTTACTTAAAACTTTGTCAAGACATCTATGAAGGATTATTTCAAGGGAGTTTCCAACTTTGCTCTTTCTTTATCTTCGTGCTCAGTTCTGGGAGTAGAATCCTCATTGTCAATTATCATTATACTCTGAATGTGGTAGTTTCTAGTGTGGGATCCTAAATCTTGTTTTCTTGAGTATGTATGTAACATTCATAGTCGGGAAATATGAATAATAAATACGGGTAGTCTTTAGTCTTTATAAGTACTTAAAATTTGAGGGACACAAATTCAAATTACGAGTGGTTTTGCTACTGTATACTTTTGCAGAAATCAAGTTTTAGCAAGTTCGAAAACGTTGCCAATGCAAATAGTACTAATGGTACTAATGGTACTACCCAGGAAGACCAAGATCGTGTTGTTAGAAATAACAAAAACGTAAGTAAACAAAACAACTATAGTATTGTAAACTTAATGCTCGTCCATCCTTATTTAAAATTAACTGTATTGCAATCATAAATTATAAAATAAGCTGTAATAGTGCATACGAAGAGTGTGGCCATATATTCATTTATTTACTTTTACAATGGCAGTATTTTACCTACACATCAATACGCTAAGTGTGATGTATGTATGCAATTATAAATTGGACTTTACTTGAGCAAAAATTTTCTATTAACATTGATGCAGGAAAAGACTGGGACAGGAATCTGTAAAGGATGTGGCCAGGACGTGTTCGTTATGGAAATGGTGAAGGCTGAGAAAGCATCCTGGCATAAAAATTGCTTCCGTTGCAGTGAATGCAAGAAACCACTCAGGTAGGGGACAATATATTACTCAAATATTCTCTAAAATATAAGCGGGGACTTCATAATAAATATAAGGGAAGGCATAAATATTCATTCCACAAACTTTACTAACTATCAACGTATCAACTATCAACTTGTGTAGTAGTCCTTATTTGTATTGTGTATTGTATATATATTATAGCACACGTGCATGTCTTAGCTATAAAAGCTAGACTTTAACAAAGGCAGGCATTTAGGCGTACGCTCCTTGGTAATACATAAAAATATTCTCACCATCATTAGTACTTTTCATCGTTAGGTAAGTAGTATATAATAATGGACGGTAGCTTGTACTTTACCAGTCATTGCATTGTTCAGGTTTTTTTTACCAGTATCACCGCATACCACACCGCTGCCGTCCCTAGTATGACGCTTACTAAATAGATAATAATGCAAATATAAAATAGTTACCGTTTACCCCAATGGCCTGCTAATTGCTGCATAAAATTCTTAACAAAATGCCTCATTCACAGTTGTACAAATGTTGAGGCTATTTAATATTTAATAATTATTAATGAATACTTATACTGGAATTATACGCCCAACAATTTAATGTGCCTAATAGGTGTTAAGCACAACAGTTGTGTTGGAAAATGTGTCAATATGTAGCGACGCACACACGCGTGGAAATTCATTCTTTTATTCTCTTTGCCACAAAACAAAATGTGCTTAGTTGAAATGTTCAATGAAAAAGTATGCTCTCTTTAGTTTGAATAAAATCTTGTAACCCTTTTAATGGGAAAAAATTACTTACGAATCGAAGGTTCCGGCATTAAAACCGTTGCAAAGCCAACTTTAGTTGATTTAATTGAAATGCCACTTTTAACAAGGAACTTGTAGAACGGTGCATGACACCCAAGTAGGGATTTAATGAATCGATTACTGCATGGTTACTGTATTTTAAACTTTAAACATACTTCAAAATATTCTTCTGGTTTTTAATAGTTGTTAAATGGTATGGCAAAATATTGAGAATTAGCGGGCCTTGTATTTGCAGTTTACGGTATTCTAATGACTTCCTCTCCCTTGTGCATGCATGTGGCCTAATATATAGGTGTGTGTGTGTGCACTTTGAAAAATTCCAGGAAGATTTCCAATACTGCTTTTACTAAGGTAGCTCTTATAGCTTCCGGGGCTCTTCCTTTCCATATGTCTGCTCTACACCAACCTCGTAATAAAATATCTGTTTTAGAACCCATTTACAATAAACTATATTCAGCAAAAATATGTTGAAAGCTTTAAAGCCGTTGTGCTTAAGTGCATTTGTATTTACTTGGATTTTGTATTAAAAATGCAATGACTTTGGCCAGTAGCCAATGTGAATGACATGAAGTTTACTTGCAATAAAAACTGGGTACCTACCTACCTACATATATATCCTGTTATATCATCCCGTTTTTAAAAGGACTAGGAAGTAGAATCATAAGCTTACAAACAACATAATTATTATAGGTTTTGCTAATTTATTTTATTATTTTCAATTTGATTAAAAACTGGTTATATAGCATATATAAATCGTTATATTAGAGAATTCAAACATAGCGACACTGCATTAATATGACTATACAACTTGGGTATCTATCACTACTGTAACAGCATATTCGCTCTAGACGCTTATAAATAGCTTGAAGTAAATACTTCTTTAGCCTTATTATGACTAATTGTATGAAAAATGGTTGTAATTTTAGTATACTTTATGGTTTTAGACATGCATAATTTAAAATGTATTATTAGAGTCAAGTTTTTTTTCATGTTAGAGTCAGCGTGCTAAGGTATTTTTGGATTTCCTTATTGAACTTGTTTTTTTTTGTATTTGGTATTAATTTAGTGGGGACACATATGAGTCAAATGCCGGGTTATTGTACTGTAAGCCACATTTTCGGGAACTGTTCCAACCCAAGGCTGTCTTCGAGTCTCCAGAAGAAGCGCTGATGAGGCGTATGAAAAAAAGACCTGAAGTCATCATCAGGGAAAATCAGCCCGTGGAGCTTCCGCCGGATGTTGTCAGAGGTATGTTATTATGTAATTTCAATTGTTTTACGACTACACTAAAAAATTATTGGTACATATTTGTTTTCAAGTTTCAATTATCTAGCACACGTATTCAGAAAGTTGTGTTGTTGTTTTGACGGCAATGCTTTCATTTCATCATCATCCTGCATTCCGATCTATGTAATTCAGCTGGGAATATTATTGTGTCTGTCATTGTCATTCGAATATGGAATTAAAGACAATAACATTAAATATTGATACTACCATTAGGAGGCAGTTACGTATATATGTGTATTCAATTTGTTGTATGCATATCTGAATGATGCGACCTCAAATGTAATTTTGTAGCAACATGCCACAAAGATTTTACAGACTATAGCTCATCGTCATCGCTCTTTAGTCTTCTTTTAAGGAGATATATCTCCATTTTACACGGCTGTCTATATTTGTTTGTTTACCTTCGCAAATTAGTTTCTACTCAAATTAAATATGTGCATAAATTTCCCTGGCATTAAAATTAGATTCACCCTTATGACTGCTTACTTATATGGGTATTAATGAGTATTTGGTATGTTTTCTTTCGTCCTCGTGTTTCTACGTTGCTTGGCCATTCTTATTTGAGTTCACATGTACATATATGTAGTGGAAAGAGAGTTACCGAAAGTTATCGTGTATATGGCGTTGACCATGCAATGCTGTTCAGCATGACCAAATTTGGGCATTGTGGAATTCATGCCATTGTAGAGTTTGGGAGACTGGCTGCGTTTTAGTTCACTTGCTCATAAGTTTACGAGTTGATGGTCAACTCACCACTCAACGTGTCATCGTAACATTTTTTGATTTACTGATGCATATTATGGCTATGTAAAGACTTGTGGTCAGTCGTAGTGCACTTTTACAAAGTATTATCTGGTCTGACCGGGACGCTCCACGAGTCTCGTTACTGTTTGTACGTATGTACTCAAAACTAACTCACTAGTGAGGCAGACGCGGTCGTAGAATTCGTCTTTATGGGTTTTACTTACTAGGAAAAGGAAGCGATATGGAAATTTTTTGATAAACTTCCATTATGTATTATTATGTTAATTTAAATGCAAAGCTTCTCTGTGCAGTACACAAAAAAACTTAGCGTCGAATCCGACGCATCAGTAAGTTACTCTTAGGAGTTTAAAGTTTGAATTGAATTTTAAGTGGAAGTTTACATCAGTAGGTGGAAGAGTCTTTCGGAAGCGTCAACACATTTTACCACTCTATTCCAATTTTAATTTTTTAAAACTAGTGGGCTCAAGAATTATTATAGTGTATTATAGTATAGTGTGTGAAGGGCATAGCCAATTGTGAGATTGTGAGTGAAATAGCAATAATTTATAACATAAGTGCTCCTAGTGAATTTTATTTACTACTCGCTCAATGTCAGTTCAGTATTATACTTAAATTCGTAAGCGTACAAATTACTGTTAATATTTATCGACTCTCACAGCTTTTGGGTTCTGCTTATTCCATAATTTAATATTAGTTTGTACGTGTAGTAACTCTATTACTCTTGAGTTGACAATTCAGTCGTTAGTCTCGTACCGATATCCGAGGTAATAAAATTTTATTTTATAGTTTACTTACCATTTATTTTTGTATTTCATGCATGTATCTATAAGGAATTATTTCGATTGCAAAGCTAGGTAGTTGAAATTTGAGTCTACCTTGTATATGCTTCGTCATCAGTGTTTTGACACTATTTTTCATTGTGCAATATTCACTAATTATACATAGGTACATACATACCTACTACCGATGTGGAGACAGACGTACAAATTTAAATGGAGACAGACGTCATGTCATGACTGATGTGTTCTGTTCTGTGTTGAAGAAGCGAAAGCTGTATATACATAGTATACTATAGCGTCGATGTGCTAGAGAGATTAGTGTAGAATATGAGACAATTATTATATTTAGTAAATATTTGCCTTAGCTTGTCACGTTAAGATCAATTCATTCTCGTTGTTGACATATTAAGTGTGTACACCGTTGACTGTATATGTGCAAATGACATGGATGCGGAGCGTAAACGTAAGGCTGCAGTTAGCACCTATAGGTATACCTATTACTCATTTTACCTATAGTACTGTACTTGGCAAAGTAGGCAGTGTCAAGTGAAACTAGTTCAATCGTGCAATTTGCTGTCGACAGTGAATCGTATTAATCTGCATTGCCATTGTAGTTATATTGGATTGTATACTGCATTGTGAAAAACAAATGAGGCATTCGATGAGCGTTTGTTGTGCTTTGTGTAGTGTACCTAACTTAACTATTTACTTATGAAAGCGTCAAGTATGTAATTTAATTTGATTTTTCTTTTTCTTTTGGTGACAATAGGGAGCTGTAGCAATCAGCCAACGACAGCGGAGCTGGAAGAGTTGAGTGTGGACGTAAAATCGAAATTTGAATTATTTGAGCATTTCAAAGACACACAAACTACCGAAGAAAAGCGCGAACCAGTCATCGTTAAGCGAAGCACATCTGTCTTAGCTAAGTTGGCCAAGTACGAGGGATCCATGGACATGGAAGGGCAGATTGGTATTTCTGATCACGACTTAAATGGTGGAGCGCCCACTGTGGTCAGCGACGATGATGACGAGGAGCAACGAGCTACTCAAAAGGTATTTTTCCACAATGCGTTTTATATTTTTCTTTTATGTTTTGAAATTAATTGTGTATTGTCTGGGTTACCTTTTAATTTAAACTTGTTTTATTCGCTCTGCTACTAGCATTTGGAAGAAATCAATTACAAAATGGATGACATGAGGTCAAAGTGGGAGTCTGGGATGAACAGTAAAAAAGAAGAGATTCACAAACATCGACAAGAAGAACTATCCAAATTTCGCACACGTCTTTGTTTGGGTAAAAATATCCAATTGAAGGAAATGTATGAGAAGGCTGTCGAGTCCAGTGCTGATGATGTAAAAAAGGCTACTGACCTGGATGATTTGGACTTAAAAGGGAAAAGGAATATTAAGGAAATGTTTGAGAAGGGGACTGTTAATAATCGAAGCATTGATGAGGACGATGAGGATCAGAGAGAAACGACTGTGGACCGTGATCGTGATGTTTTTGAAAACGGTGTAGCTAAGACTTCTAGAAATCTTTTCCAAAATCTAGATAAGCAGGTTGTAACTGGAGGTGGACAAATCTCGCCTTCTCCTGGGGCTCCTAAAAAGGTTAGTTAATCTCATAATTTTTGGTTTATGAGGAAATCATATCATAATTTGTTTAATAATTGGAAAGGAAATGGAGGGTTCTCAGGAATTTTCAAAGTATATTATTTCTACGGGACTTTGGTACTCACATATGTAATGTATGTATTTTGAATCCTTTGTCGATGGACAGATTGCATTCAAGAGTCCTAGTGGGATAATTGGTGTAAATGATCAACAAGTTGAGGGTGAGATAGTGAGGAGTTCAGATGTCGTTCAAGATCAGGTTAGATCTGAAGATGTGGGCAGTAAATTTAGATTCTTTGAGACTTTCGAAGATAGCCAAAGCCAAAAGCAAAAGAAAGCCTTTAGAATTACACCGCCTAGGGAAGGTCAAGTTAAGGTACCCAAACTCTCATACAGTTTGTGTGGACTTTTCAAATTTGTAGTATGGGTATATAGCATGTTTGACTAGTTTTCATTCATTGTTTTCTTCAATTCATATTTAAGCTAGAGATTAGCTCGTGGTTACGACGACTATACCTCTAAATCTTAGTATAACGTTAGAGTTTCGCTTTGATTGTTTGATATGTATAGACTACATACAGACATGTCTGCATTGTGTTGCATGCCCTGAAGTGACTAATTCCCAATCAAAGCAATAACAAAAGCCAAAAAATGCGTGCATTTTATAGAAGGCATGAGAATAACTCATTCCGTAACCCCGGCAATATAAGACTTTTATAATAATGTATCCCTATTATTCCCTATTGCCTATTGATCTCACTAATGTTCAGATTTTGTAAAAGCATCCTTGGATGTGTCTGAATAACGATAGTAGTGAGATTGTTACAAAATTATGTACATATTTGCTGATGCTTAGAATCAATATTAATATTAATATTTTTGCATCCTTGTTCCTGTTATGCTTGATTTACAAGTAATGGCAAAGTAAGATTGTTTTTGCAAATCGTAATGTTTGTGCTGATTGGCATTGATAACAAATTACCGTTTGTGTACCTTGGTCTTGTTAGTGTTTGTTTAAATTCGTAGAAATTTTGAAATTATTTGTGGAGATCGCTATTTATTGTCTGTATGATTTTGTAATAACAGCTTCATGTAGGGGTATGTGTATATAAATGCTTTTGTGTATGTTTGTCCTTAAATTAAATTAGATGGACTCCCCCGAACGAGAAATTTACCGTGATCCAAATGTAGTTCGTTCTACCGACAACGAAGAAACCAAAGTTCCAGTCGGACGGACAGCATCAAAAATGTTATCCGTATTTAAGAAATTGGAAGAAATTGCAGCTGGTTCTGATGAAGTTGATGCCAAATCAAGACGTCCACTTAAACAGTTCACTCCACCACGGGAAACCCGAATTGAGCGGAATGATAGCTCCGAAGAAGAGGAAGAACAGAGTGGATCCGAATACGAGACGGATGACGAAGAACCCTACGAGAATGGAACCAACGGAAATGGTGTCAACCAGGAGGAGGATCAATTTCTTAAGGAAGTTGGGGTAAGTGCGAATTCAAATCCTTACGTGGATAAATGCAGTAATTTACTGCTACATACTGCTAATGACCTTAGTCGCCAGTCGCATGATACTGTTCTAGATACAGTGCTGGAGCTTTGCACTAAAATTGTCATAAGCTCATGGCATGGTATCCAAATTTGGAAAAATACTTTTGTTCTCATGAATATATTTTCTGGAAAAATACCAAGAATTGTTTAGAGACATGGAAATATTTGTGTTTCTATATAATATGATACCTTGAAATTTGATATCCAGTTGATTGAACTTGGACAAGCAAATGTTAGGAGCATGAGTAATGCCAGTTATTTAAATGATGTGATGGAGTGCATGAAAGTTTTCGTCTTCAAACAAGAAATAAATGTCAAGGTCACAGTGAAAAAACTTGTCATTTCAGTTGTGTATTTCACACAGTACATACACATATGCACATTTAGACAGTTAATAATTTGATTTAGAGTAGATTTTAAATTCTGTAATATGTACAACGCTTCAGAATAATTTCATGTTGCACAAGTAGTTTTTGAGTTTTTATTTGGATTCCGTACAATTAGCTGTAGGTAGTCTTTTTTTTTTTAATTATTTTGGAATTTTATAAAATATATATTACCTATTATAAGCTATGTTGTTTGAATTACTTAATCTCACAATCTCACGCAAGTTACGATTAGAACACTAGACGCACTAAATAGATTTTGTATTTAAAAAAAGAACTGATTCTTTTTTATAGTTAATTTTATTTCTTTTGTCCTCAACTTAATAAACTGTCTCTATATCACATCACAGAAACATAGTTAAGTTTTGCAACTGCACACAGCGCAAGCAAGCAATAAAAAAATTTCCTGTAGTAAAATTGCAATTCTTTAGACATAAATAGTTAAGTAGTAGCACTTACTCACTTACTTAGGTAAATGTAAGGGTGTGTAATATTGAGAAGAAAATCACAAAAGCAAATTATAATCTGTTGTAAATAGTCACTCGCACGTGCCAAAAATCTTCGTGCAAAATTTGAGAAATGGGAAATTGAAGAAAATTCAAAGAATCAGCGAGAGACAGCCAAAATGCAGGAAGATGGTCTAAATGGGGGTGGTTCTATTGAGAGTGCAAAAGCCTTGCGCGCTAGATTTGAACAACCACAACAATTTGATCAACCGAAACAACCTAAACGGGAAGTTCAGGTCAAAAGATTTGTGGTAAGTTATTAAATTTTGAATCCATTTATAGAAGAAAAAAAGCAGAACTGGAAGACATAATCTTCTTTCTCCTATCATTATTTGTATTTAATTCACCAGAATCTTTTTTAATCTTATTATTTCTGATTTTCTAGTAAAATTTCGTAAGAAATTGTATATGCCAACTTATACACTCTAAATCCTCAACTCTATTTAGAAAAAAATTGCCTCCGTACGTAGTTTTATATATTGGAAGTTATGTGTGGTGGTGGTTGGCGCTTGGTGGCGGTGACTGGGAAAATTGGCGTACAATGACTTTTGTTCAAGTTTAGTAATAATTACTACTTGAGGTAGAAATGATTATAATCATAGTCGATTGCCGATACTTCTGTCATTAATTATTAAGTAAATATTATACATGGATTATTTTCTTGTTTTTTAAGTTAGCCAATTATATGCTGTAACTCTTAAATTTAAAATTGAGAATAGATGAATAATTTTAAAAAACTAATTTTTTGACGTATTCATTAATACAAAATCCTTTGGGAAGATTTCATTTAAGCTATTTCATTAGCTAAATATTATTTGTTTTTATTTGACTTCCTTTTACTTATCTGTGTTTTCATGTTCTATTAGATTTTCTAATGTGACAAATGTTTAAATGTATTGAAACATCGGAAATCAGCGACACTATTTATTACCTGATTTTCAGCTATTAAGACTTTTGAACTCACTGACCTTTCTAAAAGTATTTTCAAAAATAAGTCGGTGAACAGTTAATGGTATAGCTCTATTATTATTAATTACTATTATATTGGTATTCTTTGACATATACAGTTTTAAAATGTCATTTCAATTTATAATTTTCGTATAATTTAATAAGTGTTGAAAAATGTATATTGAACTTTATACAGGCTCTTCATTTTTAACATAGTTCTTCATGAATTGAACAAAAATATCGAAACTTTTTAGAAACTCATTTCATTTAAATTGTAAGCTAATATAAATTTTGTGAAGATTCGGCAAGAATTCGAGTACATATAATTATTTTACAAAGTCAGTTCGGTGCTGGTGCTAACTTACGCTCTCGTGATTATAAAAATTGCCCAAAACAATACTAGAAATTAATACTAGAATTGTTGGCGTTACGATTATAAAGCTCTACATATATACATAATATGCTTACATACATGCAGCTCTTTATTGCCTTTTGGGTTAATGTAAATCTATGTAATTAAGTGTACTTTTTACAGTGTTATGTGCTAAGTGAATTTCAGTTGTCAATGTGCCTTTATTTTTATTGTAGCAACTCGTTGCTTGGTAGCTATAATGTAGCTTTTAATTTTATTACTATCAGTACTCGTTTGTCTAGAAGACAAAAGACAACAGCTTAAAATAGATTAAATTATCAATTTAAAGTGGTCGAAATCATGTATGAACATTTCATGTTCAATAGTAATAATAACTGTTTATTAGCAACAAGCTATTATCTACTTGTTGTAAACATTTATAATTTGTTCCGGACACTTTTGCCATTTAAATTAAATGACTATTTTCATTTCACGATTGTTTAATTTATATGAATCGAAGTCGAAAACCATTTGGGTCTTAGTTAGTGGCTTAACTATTCAAGTTCATTCAAGTTAGTAACAGTCGATAAACTGCTTACCAACTTGGTTAAAGGCCTTTTATTAATTTACTCGAATACACATTATGTACAGCATAATAATTTTACTATTAATAATTTCTATATCCTATATTCAGCGATTTTCTTAGAGTTGTTAGATAATTTGTAATTCACGGGCATCTATAGTTTATATTAACCTACCTCTACATAAGAATGTATCGCGATACTTTTACATCGTAAAGTTATATATTATAAGTCTGTCAGTATACTGTATGTGATTGAATTGGTTTAGAATAATTGATAACGATGACTATGAACTTAAAATGACTTTCACGACGAACCTTAAAAAAATATTTATAAAAATTTTCCTTGTTGCTTGAATTAAGATTGGTTCTCCTCCTCCGCCGTCTTGTTTTTATTAGTCATTGAGGTTTTACTTGCTTCCGGCCCAGTTCGCTCTTTTTGCATACCGTCTTCTATGTGTGGTGGTAGTGTTTGTATAATATTCAGGGGATTATATATATATGAATTCAGGCATCAACACTACTGATATGAAACAAAGCAGCTATTTAAATAGCTACTGAACACCACCACACCAAACCATGATTTTATATTTTATGCACACAAGTATCTACTTACTCCATATTGTCCATATGGAACTTCTTCACAATGATTTTGTTGCGACTATACTGATACTGGTTGTTATACTGCAAAAAGAAAATGTTCTTTTCTTTAGATAGTATCCCCGTTGTTGTTGTTGGTGTTGATATTGTTTTTGGTATTTAGTATTCCTACAGCTGAGCTTCGTGCTCTTACGACAGTGCATAACTGTATTTTTAGATTGAAAATGAAGTATTAAGTTTCAAAGGGCTTTTATTTACGGTTACAGGATTTTAGCGGTGGGATTTTTGTCAATTTCTTGACTATTTCCATGAGGCATAAAAGTGCTAAAACGTGTTTCCCTCAGATATTAATGAGCTTCATATGTGTTGTAGCTTAGTTAAGTAAAAACTAAACGTTTTGAGTAGGTATACGTACCTACTTTACAATCTGTTGTTTGTATTTACGATTACGGCGTAACGATACAGCTAATCTCCGAAATCTCAAACGAATCGTGTGAGAAGAAACTGATTTAAAATTTCATTTCAAGGTTAAATTTCTTGTGTTTTTATTATATTTTACAAGTGTTTTTCTTTAAACCAGCGGTATTTCCGGTCTCCGGATCTCCTTTAGAAACTACCTACTTTACTCTCCCTAAAATTGTGTAGGTGCCTAATACTTATACTCGTGTGTCTGTCTATTATTTCTTGCGCTTGTAGACCTGTGTGTCATATACATAAATTTTGTCTCGGGAATTTTGTTTTAATGTAACGATAAATTCATTTGCCCTTCGATGCCTCTCAGGTCTCAGGTCTTTGCGCTTTGCAATGAATATAATATGTCATATTTACTTGAGCTCCAAATTTAATTACTCAAATCAGGTATGTGTGTCAGCTAGAGTCAAAGTGAGTTTCTAATTTTGAATGGGAGATGTTTACTGTGTTCAAATTACAGCAGAGCAGTGCATAAATTGGTGTTTGTGTGTGTTGAGGTTGATAAATGTCAAGTCATGTTGATACGGTTCCAGATTTTTCGCAGGAACTCTCAGTATGTCAGGTAGGCAGGTATATAAGTAATAAGTATGTTTGTCTCATGTCTCGTATGCATATTTGAAACGGCACGGCCATGGAGGTATAAGTTTAGACTTCAGTATGAGCTTATGCATGAAGCGTGGCAAGTAGTGTAAATGTGGGCACTCAAATCATTTTTGTAGCGGTTGAATTTTGATTGTGACGGACATAAACCGTGTGTTTTCGTTCGTCTTCTTCTTCTTCTTGTCTTTGATCTTGATGGGCTTGGCCATGGGAAGGGAAGAGGTTTCTATTCCCTCTTGTAACATTAAGAGAATTTGATTCACCTCATTAAAAACTAGATCAAATCTTAAATGTAGTATTAGAATTTTATGTTTTCGTGTGTGAATTTTCAATTTTATACCATGGGGGATCTACTAATGAGTAGCATTTGAGTTTTAATACCAATGAAATGACTTAACTTCCGAGATCTTGTGTGTGTGAAGGAAACGTTTTTTTTGTTTACTTTCTTGGGTTATAGCCAACTCATGATCATGGATCATGGTGCACACGACCACCATTTACATAAGCTTAGAGTTAAATGGGATCCTATGCATACACTCTGTTCTGTTGTACCCTGGATCTGGATGGTGCAACCATTTTCTACCAAATGGTGAAATACCAACAACAAAAAATCAACTTATATGCGATTCAAAAGACAGGAATTTGTATAAAAGTTTATGTACCTATTCCAGTATAGAAGAGAGCAGGAAAAAAGTAAACGTTGACATTACATTCCTGATCCTTCCGCTATATATATTCCAATATCCAGTCTTTCGTAATTTGTGTCTGAAGCTCAGATATTTAATGTTATATTACACGCAGAGTCAAAATTTAATATTTTTTTGTTTAAAAATATTTTGATAAGTAACTACTCGGGAAGGACGGGGATTCTACTAGCAAGTAATTCTATCTCTTGTCTAGTCAGTATAAAATTCCTACGCTACCGGTATTATCTGTCTCCTCCTCATTCTCAATCTAAATATTTAAAATGTGTGCTTGTGTGTGCTATGGTTGAAAACTGAAATTGGATTTGGATTTAGAAAGTAGACACCATGAATTTGGAGTGAATGCTTCCGTTAAAGTATTTAATTTCAGGAAATGTTTATTTTTCCTGACTGCGATTGAATGGGGTGGACTGCTATATGGATTTGAAATTCGGAAAGACAACTCTTCAGTTCAGATTTGATTTGATTCTTTTATTTCTTTATTTGTGATTGTGGCCTGTGGATGTGTGTGTTCGTATAGGGAGCTACTTCCGTTAGATATGTAAGTAGGCAGTCTCCTGGTTTCTACGTACGATTAGTCAAAGTCAAATATTGTTGACCTCAGCTGTGGAGATACTTATATATACTTACAAAATTTTATTAAGTTAGACTCCGAAACGTAATTTGTGTGTCACACAGTATTCGGATTTAGATTAGATCTGAGTGCTCTGTTCATTGATCGCGGTATAGTGTGGAAATTCCTATTATTATTACTTGCCGTACCTACTACCTATCTCTAACCTGTGCGGAGGGAGGAACAAAGAGGACAAGAGATAATCAGATTTAATGTCTTGATATTCTTGATGTATGTAGTGGCACAATGAGAGATGTGTCTACCTCTGATTCCTGCCCCTTACACCAACACTAACATCAACAACATCATGCTATCTATACTATGCCATAGGGAACATTTTAAACGACATACCAAAGTAAAAGACATAAGAATCCTTGCCAATAATTGTGTAAGTAAATGAAGTGCACAGTTTTAATGTAAAGAGTGGGTGGCTAAATAAGTTGGGTCGTATACAGATAGTTGTAGACATAACTAAAAAAAAGTTAAATCAGTGTCTAATGGCGTATCTAAAAGTATAAAGGGACAGGGTTAATATCAGTATGGATAAAAAAAACAACGAAAACCCGGGAGTTTAGTAGTTATGTGAATTGAAATGCGGATAGTTTACGTGTGTATGTAATGTTTAGCCCATATGTTTCATAGTAACGATGTTTTTTTAATCATCTTCATCATCACTTCTCCTCTCTGTACGGCTGTAGTTTTTTTGTGTGTATATATAGTATATAGTCATATTACACTACTCGACTTTTGCCTGTGTTGTTGTTGAAAGGGTTGGCTGAGGACCATTGTGAAAGTCTATTTATAGACTTGTACTGATATTTTAAAAATCTGACGGAATTTTAGAAGCTCATACGGTTTGGTACACACGCCGGAGATATAATATCTGTACAAGAGAGGAGCAACCGGAATAATGCTAACAGCAACAGCAGCAACAGACCTATAACAAACTGGGCAGGGTAGTTGTTACTTAAGTAGGATCAGTGAGCATTTTCCGTTTTAGTCAGATATAGCACGAGTTTTGTGCTTGGTTTATTCCGTGGCTTAGATTTGGCAGAGCTTCAAATGATTTTTCAATTTGAAGTTTTCAAACGACTATATATCCGCTGAGTAAAAAACGACAAGTTTACAACGTGAAGAGAAAGAGTAGCGAGACTTGATTCGGAGTCTAAACTCTAAACACGACAGATCGTCAAGGTTTGCTTACAATTTTTTCATATTATTATTCTTGATACTTGAAGGATTAACGATTTGGGTTTGAATAATTTCTGTGTGTGTGTGTGCAACTAAAGTTCCTTGCCGTTCGTATATTCGTCTTCTAATTTTCGCATTAATCTTCCTCATTTATCGTGTCTTCTGACTTCTGTCTCAGTAGTGTTCACACAGAACCAGAACGAGTGGAACTTGAGAGAAATTTTTTTTCCATAGTCCGATTTTTTAAAGAAATCAAAACAATATTTTTTTGTGTTAAATACACACTTTATACTATAAATTAAATATTTTTTTATCGTGAGCATAACTGCGGTAAGTTAAGTTGGCTGATTATTCACATTCTCGCCTACTTATGGTTTCAAGTGAATTATTTTGTGGAATTGCCAGTTAAAAGTTGAATATGGGTTGGTTGTGTTATAGTATAGAAGCATAGCTACGTTAGGGAACGATGGGTTTGTACAATGGACACGTAAAACGCAAGTCCATGCATGTTGAGGTTTTCTATTTCTCAGGGCATCATTCACATTCTGATGCACCAGTTGATTAGTTCAATGTGAGTGTCCGTTAGTGGAATAATAATCATAATAATAATAATAATTGCATTGCAGTATTTCAGCGCTCATGCGGTCTGAATCACTGATAACGCTTTACAGCGACGGCTGATTCTAATAATCTAGGGAAGGAAGAGGATTACGATAATTATATGATACCGTTGAGAGAGCGGTTGAAAGTCAGTGGCTATGAGATGGATAACTAATAAATAATCATAAATTCTAGTGTATCTTTTTATTCTCGCTTGAGAGTTCACATTAACAACATTTTCAATCTCGTAGAAACAAAAATATTCACTTACTAAAAGTATATTCAAAACTTCTAGATTCTAGACGTTGCGTTGTGGCTAACACCTAAATATAGCGTATTTGTATTTACTTAATATTATCATTCAAAAATATTATATAGTGTTGGTCAAAGTAATATTACTAAGGTAGTACTAACCAAGGTATTCATGTTTTGAGTTAAGTAAGCTACATTGACTAAAATTTGCAAGTTTAAAATTGTTTTCAGTTGTGTGACAATAATGACAATTAATCATAATTAATTACTTGCATGTAAGTACAATTCTAAATTTAACTTTCCATCTTCTGTAACCGCAATTGACAGGAACTTCAAAATAATAACGTCAGCATGGAGGAGTGTGTCATGTGTAATAAACGTGTCTATGCCATGGAGAAGACTGAGGCAGGTGGGAAGATTTATCACAAGAATTGCTTCAAGTGCTCCCAATGCAAATGCGTTCTACGGTAAGTTGTCTTGAACAAGATTTTGAAATGATTGACGAAATTAAACCCTAAAATGAAAAACATTCCTCGTGACATGCATTATGTGGTATGTAGTAATGGGTACGGACATACATATTCAGTGTGGTAGCTAATTTGATTTGAGTACTTGATTAGTTAATGGTTTAGGTTAGAAGTTGTAGACGTGAGAGGGATTGAGAGCTTGTGCTTTTATCTTGTCATGGAGCGTGTTGTAAAATTAGTCGGATAATTAAGTCTAACACTTTTACACAACTTTGATTTGATTTTAGAATGGGAAACTTCAGTGTGAATCAAGGAACTCTTTTCTGTACGCCACATTTTAAGCAATTATTCAAGATCAAAGGAAATTACGACGAAGGATTTGGACGTGAGACTGGGAAACAGCTTTGGATGAAGAAACAACAGGCCAAGTTGGCTACAGAGTCGGGCGAGTCAAAAGAGAATTAATTCAGATCTATCGTCTATAAAAAGAAAAATTATAAAAATTATATCGTATTTTAAAATCCTATCGTACTCTATACCGTTATCGCAATTATAACTGATACCAGTAAGTGGGAGCTGTGAGCGCTCATAATAATAATTATTATATTATATATTCATAATTCAACTATGAATTAAGAATACTTTCAAATTCAGTTACTCATATTTCACATGACGAAGACAAGACAAGAGAGCAAACACAATTAAGGGAAACTAAAAGAAGATTTACATAGACAGATTCTTATTATTCAAAGTGACCACAACCCAGTTTAACCGTGTATGACCTTATGAATGTAATTACATTGGATTCGTCGAGCATGGCCGACAGTTATATAGAATGATCTGTCATGAATGTGAAGCATTGTGGACGTGTGAATGGGATGAAAAAATATTTAATTTTAACTTTAACATGATAATGTCACGATTGCTATTATTATTATTTAAAAAACATACAATACCAGATTCTACTTATTTTTAGCTTGAAATTTCCAATTATGATTTTACAGTTTAATTTAGTGAATTTGTATTGTGTGATTAAGTGAGTAGAAGTCGTCGTCGTAGTATTATAATTTCCTTTATTCAATAGATAGTTATACACAGTTTTGATTTTTTTTTCATGAAAGTAATTTACCTACGTACTATGTAGTTAGTACTATACTTATGTATAATTTCAAAATGGTTTGTGTTAATTATAATCTTAACTGAAAATAATTGCCTATATTTATAAACATGAAGTAAACGCTCCACTGTTTCAGTTTCTGTGCTGTAATTGTAATTGTCGTCGTGCCCTTTATCTGTATTATTTATTTTCGTCTACTTGAAGTAATTACTTGTAATATTTTATCGATATAATATTCATTATGTAGTACGATGAAGATTTACAGTTACTCGAACAGTTTAAAAAGCATGAACAAGAAAAAGTATCAACGTTTTATCTTTTGCCTCATTGTTTCTCACTTGGAAATCAATTTGGCTTAAAATTATACATTACAAAATGATGTCTAAATTATTTAATAGTATGTAAGTGTGTATGCTTACACTAAATTTGAAAGGGATAGGTAGTAGATCTATTCTGTTTGTCTCTCTTATATATATTTATTCCTAAGTAATTAGATTGCTACTGAGATACCAATTATTACAACTATAATAAATTACTATAAACGTAGAGTAGAATCATTATATTTGGATTTTTGTTGCAGTCACAATGAATAATTTTAATTTATTTCGATGAAATGAAAAGGTAGGAATAGGCAATAGGGGACAAACCCTGTAGGCTTAGTAGAATGTGGAGCTGGATATAAGGTTGACATGAGCATATTATACTTACCCGTTTTGATTTAACTTAAGCTATGGTCAGAAGAAGTCGTAATTAGGTAATCGCATATCGTTGTTGAAGAAGATTGCAAAGAACATATACGCTTTATATGTATGTATTAAATGTTGTCCATGGAACGATGATATGGTAGCACGATACCCATACTAAAGTGTGTGTCAGTATTCAAACTGAATGTGTAACAAAAATGTAGAAGATTAAAAAATGTAATGTGAATTCTGGAATATGAAGAAATGTTATAATTAATTAAATAGTAGTTAAGACATTTAAGACATATAATTATACATAAAGCTGTATTTTCATGATAATAATACGTGTATTGGTGCACACAACTATAGAATTCAAAAATGTATTCGCTCTTAATTTAAAATATTGCTATTATAGTTAAGTATAAAGTTAAATTATTACAAAATATCTTCTATTAAAAAAATTCTTCTATCCGGAGATTAGAACAGTTGTGGTTGTGCTTGTAATTGTAATGCAGATACAAGATTCCGTGATACCTTATTATCACTTTAACTGAGTGTCAATGCCAACTTTCATTTGTTTTAAAAAGAGTAATTGATTATTTGAATCTATCTGGGTGTAATTTGATGGGAAATCATATGCTTATCTTAAATATGTATTCAAATTGAGAGTATTTCAAATAAACTTGCTGTGCAACCTAAATTATTGAAAACTACTTTACGCACCTACTTTTTTTTGGCACTATTTCTTTATTTTTTCTATTTCTCAGTGCTTATTTACCCCTTACAAATGGATCCTCTAAATAAATTGCCAAAATCGATGGACGTTGATCGAATAATTAGAAGCTCGGTCAAAGAAATTTTAGGGATCCCAACTGACACTCCCAATGCCATGTTGTGTACTTCAAAAAAGCGAGGCTGATTATGAATTACAAAAGCGGAATGGGACAAGCATTTCTATTGCATTTTAATGTTTGGCTGGTGCTGCAGATCTGCTGAGAGGTGTTAAGTTCGCAAGATTTTCACAAGTTTACAAGTGACAAGTGACCGGTGGCCTAAAGGTGGTCAGCTGATTAAATTTACATTATTGTTATGGAGTTGAGGTGGGG